>LUGF01050475.1:359275-370886 GCA_001625245.1 Calycopis cecrops
GTTCAATTAGAGGCTCATGAAAGTTCAATGGCACATTGGTGGGCACTTAATGAACAGAAACTCTATTTCTGCAGATGCTTTGTTTGTCGTTGAGATCGAGATCCATACATTTTACTATTTTCTTTTAATTTCATTACCATAGATTTTTTGCTTTGATTCTTAGGTATTTTGTTTCCTTCATTCATTCTTTTTTACGGGATTTATTTTTATATCATTGTAGATTATTATTCTTACCTGTTCCAAATGTCACTCAAATCCATTGAGTAACAAACATACATGCAAACTTAAGCATTTTGGTCATTAAAGTAGTTAAATAAAAGTATTATGAAATAAAATTATCGGCATCTTAGGAAGGTGCTGACTAAGCGTAATAATTGTAAATAACATACTTTTATTTTTATTATTATTATTTTCCTACTAACATGGAGAGTCGGTAAAATAGGGAAATGCCCTACTTGATTTTAGAATGCTCCTTGAATTAAGTGACCTGATTGCAACTACCGAGTTACCGACACTTCATTGTCATTCTTCACTTAATTTCGGCATCCGGCATCTCACTAACGTAACGGCATGTTTTTCAAGGCTTCATAGAATTCATTTGACATGTAAGCAAGAGGTTTTTTTCTGCTCCGAGCCGATTCATTGCTAGACTCAAAATACTTCTTCCA
Organism: Calycopis cecrops; assembly: GCA_001625245.1. NCBI lineage: Eukaryota > Metazoa > Arthropoda > Insecta > Lepidoptera > Lycaenidae > Calycopis > Calycopis cecrops. The sequence continues at coordinate 359,944 of LUGF01050475.1, forward strand.
AATATTTCCATTTTCATTTAAATTCTTTAAATTCTATATTCATTAATCTAAATTATCTGTTGTGTCAGCCGTTGTCAAAATATATGAGTTAAGTTCTATTTTTAAAAATGTAATTCCTCAGTGTAAGCAGGCCCTAAACTGTAAAAATACTGCAAATTCTATGTATAAAAATGTCATCTCACCGGCCAGTGCTGCCTTACGTCCAATTTCACTCACAATAATCCCGATGAAGAGATAATGTTTTATTCGTGATTTGCGCTAAAGATCGCCTGACCGTGACGGTACACGAAGACATTTGCATAATGACAATACGCGAATCAGTGAAAGGAGACTTATTATACATTATTAAAATTAAATCAATTTATTCTTCACCAGACGTGGTTGTGCAAACTACGAAAAATCGAAGGCCAGTCGAGGCCAGAGAAATAGCACAGACTCATGCATTTATTCAGGTCTTTTTTAGTACATATTTTTTTGCATTTGATGCGAGCTAAACAGATTTTTGAAACCAAATTAATTTTAAGTAAAAATTTTGTTTACATATTAAAATAAATTTATATCTCCATTCGAATTTAATACTTTTGAATTAATTAACTTAATTAAAATAAGAAATTGTATGTTTATTAAAATGTTTTACCACATTTAAACTTAACTACAATATATTTGTATCTTTTTAAGAAGTGTTTCAATGCATAGGAAGATATTCAATAAAATATTTTTTAACGTATTTGAAACACTTAATGTGGTAGGTATACGCACACAGACACATGGCCCATAGACAACTGAGCTCGCTAATGCACAACATAAGAAGACAACACAGTAAGAATTGAAATAAAGGTTAAAAATTAAAGGGATATAATTAAAATCAAATTACGGTGTTAGGCCTGGTTTTGGGCAACATTTACAGATATCATGACCAAATCGAATATCTTTCATCTGTAGAAATGATATCTTTGAAACATATCTTTGATCTGTTGAATAACCGAATGCGGAAGAGTAACGTATATTCATGTCGAAATTCATGTTAATTTGTTAATTTTGGTTACGTAGGCGTTTTAGAGCGTAAAGAATTAATACTCCTGACTATGGTGATTCGTCTAAGTGCTCTATAAGTCGAACAGCACCGGTTTTTCGGCCAAAATACATATTAATTCGATTAAAAAAACAATACGGGCAATTATAGTGCAATGATGAAAAAGTAAGAAGAAAAAGAAGGAGCAATTATAAAAATGTATGGAATTCGATATTTAAATTTTGCGCGTTTCAGGTGACCGCGAAATTATATGGTTAAATATCGCGGCTTTCTTTTTTTTTGGATTTATTGGCGTAATTGCACATCAAAATTATTAGCAATTAAAAATATAATAAACATACTAGCTGCACCTTTTTTAGTACTAGTTTCACCAGAAATATTAGGATAAAAGCATGATATACTGTACATAACTTACATAATACTTAACGCTAGACCTACCGAATATACATACATTTTTTTATGAAAAATCAATCAGTCAAGCCATTTTGAATTAATTAAACCGAGAACACCGTGACACTTGGTTACATTATATTACTTACCTCAGTAATAGTGATTACTAAAACCATTTATTAATTATGTGACGTAGCTGCACATACAAGGTGGATACAAACCAAAGGCATTAAATTAAACCACATGTACTATAAGTACCTACTGTTAATCGGAGACCATTAAAAAAAAGTTTACGACAAGTATACGAAAATACTTTTTTCAAACAAGTTAAATAGCGAAAAAATAAGGAAAACTTGTAAACACATTTGTTGTGTAGCCTGGAAATTATACTCTAAATATGTAGTTTAATTTAATGCCTCTCGGTTGTATCCACCTTGTATAAATCGGATATAATCGCGTTTTGGGCAGAACACGTCGTCGGTGTGCAGAATTTCAATACAATAAAACTAATGCTAATTGACAGTGCGGATTTAGGCTTACTGCCGCCCTAGGCCCTGTCTGATATATGTCGCCCTTTTTAATCACCTTAATTATTACTATTATAATTTTTACATTGTGATATACAATATGTGTTACCTATAAATTTTTTTGGGTATATATTTATAACACTCTGGCCGTTAATATTAATGCATTATTTATTTATTTCAATTTACAATTCTAGATGTAGTACTTACTGTTATAACATCCAAATTTTCAATTAATAATTTATAATATTTATATTATAATAAATTCAAAATCTCAATTTAGCTTCATATCATTTTCTTATTGACAATGTTATTGTTATTGACATTAATAAATCTAAGTTCGTTACGCCTAATTCTTTAGACTTGATATATTACCTAAGCGCATATTCAGATAAATACTCTAACTAGTTTCCCTGCATCTGTTCTAGAACGGACAAGAAATTATCAAGTGTTGAAAGAAAGTGGCGAGACAAGAATCGGCGCTTCCTGTAGATGAGATCAGTTCCCTGATGTCCATCTAGCGTGATAATTGGGCATTTTCACTTTGTGTTCATGCTGTGGCACCTGCGGCTGCTCTTTACATATTTATAACGACGATATGCTTGTAATAATAATATGATATATGTGGTGGCAAAATAATAATATGATATATGTGGTGGCAAAATCTTACCTATCTGTTATGAAACATTCTAAGTTACTTTGAATGCCAAATTGTGATGTTCACCAGCTTAAAAGTCTACGTCATAAAATAGTTGTGAAAAAATGGCAAAAATGCTAATTTTATACTAATTAAAAAAAAATAAACAAACTAATGGTCCCGCTGACTGCATTATATTTTTGCAAATTGCACGATGTTTTAGAATATTAGAAAGATAAAATTTCGAATAAAAAATAAATACATCAATAAAACAAAAATACTTTATTTAAAATTAGGCTTTTATTTAAATGAGCAAAAAAGAATAAAACAAACTCTTCATTAAAAACTTTTACTGTCCACTTATAACGTTACTAAGTAAATTAACTATATGGAATAGAAGCTTAAAGCTAGATTTAAGTACTCGTATTTACTTAGTTTATAACTTTTACATATGAAATTCCATCAGATCCAATTACTAAAGGAGACGTTCCAAAACTGTATGAGCCGTGGGTATACTCTTGTACAGCTAATGACATAGAGGAAATACAATTTATGACGACGACGACATAGAGGAAAGCAACTTTTGTATGTAATGCCATTCAAAAGATTCTGGGGGTAGTTACCTTATTGCGAATGAATACAGCTATGTTTTAAGGTAGGGTTAGAACCTATCCCCATTGCACGGTTCTACATAGTAGCAGCAACTGTTAAGAGACAGCCGGACAGTCCCCGAGGAGCAGAAGTCTGGCCTCTTCGCCAAGGCCCGCCTGTCGCTGAAGGGATCCTATTGCTTGCAGATCCGCGACCCTCCAATCATGGCAGCTGAAAGCATGGAATTACTTACGAACCCAAAGACGATGTGGTTTCGATATTTTATAGCAGAAATCAGCTGGCTTCTGTCCTTATCGTCAGACCCAAAAAATCATCTAGACGTAAAGTCCTTGTCAAAACAATAAGAAAAACTCATTCACGATGTGATTACTTTATTGCGGACTCCCCCATGACCACCTTCCATCAGCAGACCCCACTTGTCATCCGGGTGCATAGGACCTATAGGCTACCTTTTGTCTGCAACTATTCTAGTTTTAAGATTCTATAATAATGCATTGGCATCTAACTTACATAATTATTTGCAACAAATTTTAGCTCAATCGAATAATAGGAAGTAGGTTAAATTCAGCTTGCAAGATTTGATCCTAACATACTTTACATACTAACATTGCAAGTGAAATAAAAGCTTATAATGAAAATATTTACAAGCATAAAAATTAAGCAAACAAGATATTTTATTATTACTTTATTATGATAGAAATATTTATTTCTTCAAATTAAAAAAGGTACAATTCTGAAAAGTTTTGAGATACAAAATCAAAAGCAAATCTCTACTGTAAGAAGAATTTTTAACGTTTTTATGGGATTATATACGACAGTATCTTTTGCTTTTCAGTTTCAGTTACGGTTTACATTAATAAAAGTACACATGTAATAAAAGTGAATTAAATACTTTTTTAAATATACATTTCATTACTCTGGTTTTAGTTAGATATAGAGCTTACTTTTTTCTTCTTTAAATGATACAATAACATAGAGTTCCTATTTTATTTATTTACTTATATAGTTACTATGTCCATTAATGTAACTTACCCTTTAAGCATATTATTTAACTGTTACCTTCGCACAAAGCTTTATTTTGCGACAGTAAAATATAACAAAATGATTTTTAATTACGTTAATTCTGTCGATCATTATGTAGGAATGGGAGAAAGACCGAGGCCGGTGGCCGCTCGGCAGTCACTCAGCACGCGCAATTCGACATGGTCAACTGTACATAATTACGTTTCATTTGGTGACCATAGCGCCGCGCAGTGTATCCGAACGCAACCTTGCTGGCGTTTGGCGCGCGTTTGACTTTTTTTTTAAGATGACACTAGCAACTAGGAACAAGTTTCGTGAACGAAAGTGAATTATTTATTTGTGTGAGAGTGAACGTAAAATATTGCGTAAGCGATGAACTTGATGCGTTAGAATCTTTATACTTTTGATGTTTCTTTTTATTGTTAACATTTTATTACTAAAATATGCACAAACATTATATGAAACATGAGCTAATTAAAAATAATAAAGAGTATAGTAGAGCATTAAAAATTAATTACGCGTAAAATTTTAAATGTCGCTAATTTAATAAGTATAGCTCTTAGGTAGGTACTTGTTAATTGTTTATTTAGTCTTCACTTTAAGTGTTAAAATTTATTTAATATTTTAATGTTATAGGGCTCTATATAGTTTGTGTCACGGAAATGGTTGGCATAAAAAAACGTGTTTATGTTTTCAAAAAATGAGTGTTTTATATTAGCAAGTTGATTTACGTAAAAAATATTATTTGTTGTGTATCACTCTTCACCTTTCTTTTATTTCTAACAATGTTAGAAGCCGTGTTGGTAATTTGTAGTTTGTTGATTATGTTCATGAATTATTAATGAATTTTATTAAAAAAAACGTTTCTATTTTAGCCATACGGTTATTCTGTTGGTAATTTATTACGCTATAACATCACTTTCATTTTATGTAAGCGAGATGAAATAAGATTAAGTGCATAGTTTGTTTAAACCGGGCTTTCTTTGCATCCAGGATATTAAAAAATAACTGTCAATGTCCAAGAATGGAATAGAGTACCTAAGTACTTGTCTACTCTAAACCTAGAGGAAAATGATATCCGATTATTGAGTAACATACCTATAATATAAAAAGGTTAGGTGTCTGTTAGTTTGCCACTAAACTTTTACATATTAATTATATCGGTATTAATTTACTAAACAAACACAAATCTTGACAATTTTTATTACTTTATTATTCAAACAATTATTAGGTATGTACATATTAACACGGCGGGAAGCGCGCCCCTATATCAGGCACGGAAAGTCGCTACTGGGTAAAAAATACCACAGAAAGTAAACATATATTTTTATAACTATTATGGATATTACTGAACTAAAAATATTTTTATATTAATATATATATTTTTATCTATAAATAAAAACCATGTTCTTTTCAAAATCTTTATTAATAGAATTATAATTAATCAACAAACATAATGTCTTTTTTTCTGATCGTTTTAGACTTTAGATAGAAAGTAACAAGACGTATAACTTTTATAGTGAATATTATTAGATAATGAGATCAATATTGCTCTGAAAAATAACTCAACTCTTTAACAGAACAAAAAAAGTATGTGGTCATAGGGAGAATATTTTTATGTACCCCCTCGTAAACTTCACTTATAACTTTGGCTCATCAAAATATATTTTTCGAATCTTTGGACTCAGAATCACCATTTATTGAGATTTTAGAAAACAATCATTACAAATAGGTACAGAATGTTCTTTGCAAATCATTTTTGCACATAGTTTACAATCGGTCTTTGTCTTACGGTCTTTTTTCCAACTGCATACCTGGCAGCGTGATGTAGACAACTGTCGTAATGATATTTGTGCGTTAGGTGGCACATTCTCATGTTGAATGTCATTGCCAAGGATTCATTTGATTTTGTTTTTGACGTTAATCGGTAAATTTATAACAGTAATAACGTGTGAAGTAGATCCTTGAAGCAACAATCGCGGCGTAACTTCATCGACACTGTCAGAATCAGATAGCTCTTGCTCCGTGTTGCTTTCATGTGCACTAATTTCTTCAAAATCTTCCAACTCCGATGTGGATTCGTTCTCGCTGTCTTCTGCTAGTAAGCACTGCTCAATGACGTCGTCTAGGATACGTGAATGTGACATTGTAGTAATCTAAAAGTAAAATAACAAAATGATTGAAACCGAAAATGTAAGAACACAAATAGTCGCTACCGGGTAAAATTTACCCATACTCACTTTAGACGTCCGTCATAACCAAGCGCGCAGTGCGAACTGGCCGGTGCGCTGCGTACGCTGTAGTTATACTATTGTAGGAAGGTACCTAAAGCGGCGTGAACTCGAAACGCACCATTATCAAAATATTTAATAAAATTGTCACTATGTGGTATTTTTTACCCGGTAGCGCGTCCCGCCGTGTTAAGTATAAATAAAAAAGTTCATATTTTTTATTTCAAAATATTTTTTATTATTATGAAATATTAACACTGACTGAGAACGCGACTGGATTTTGCTTTTTATTAACACAATTTTGAAGTAAACAAGAAAAGCGTTACGCTTCCCTGTTTCACATTGTTATATTATTGTGTTTATATAACAAACATGGCCACTTGGTTTCATGTAAAATCATTACCATTTGCATGATACACGAAAGAAAGTCCGTGAAGTAATTGCAGCTGCCACGGAAAATTGATGTCTATAGGAATTGTTGGCGTAATGATACTTGCAGCATTTAAAAAATTGTGCTTCATAGTTGGCAGCACTGATGTTGGATTTGTTCAGCTCAGTTCTGTACTCCACAATTAACACATTTATTATTTATTGTTATTAGTATCATTATTTTATATTTTGACACGCCTCATTTAAGATAAAAATCCCAAAAATCTTCGATGATAAAAAAAATAATTATTTTATTATTTGCAAATGATACATACTTATATGAAAAGCGAATACAATTTGAGGTAAAGTGAAAATTGTGACGTGTGCACTTACAGACACTACACTTTTTAATTTCAAACAAAGTCGCCAGGCGCGGCGCGACGGTCGAAATTACTAAAAATAATACCTACATGTACTTAACATATCACCCTTTGACCATCAAATCAGAGCCAAGTACTTTTACGTTGGTAAAATGAGTAGGTTTAACGTACACTGTACAATTTCAACTCAAGGTTGCCTGTCTGGCTTTGTCACAAACAAAAGCCGAAAATTGCCTAGCCAATGTACAACCATCATTAAAATTCACTGGTTCACATTTCCATGAACAGCAAAGCATTCGCGATTCGTTTGTTAAGCTAAAACAATAACATTATTTGAGAGCAAAATTAATGTCTTTCTCTACGATTTAACTTTTGAGATCACTGGAATCATATATCTGTCAATTGATATGAAGTTATGACTCTACATAGAGCTATCATCCAATTGATTGATTGATAGAATAAGTACACATGAGAACATTAGTTTTGATGATATAATATTTTTTTGTTTTAATAATAATAATAATTTATTGGTACAAATTAGTTACAATATAGTTATGTGAGTTCCCTGGCCCCTAAACTAGTTATTACTGTATTTTAGGGACCAGTGTCTTCACTTAGTTTATTTACAAATTATATTATCTATATCTATTCTATACTATTTAATAAATCTGTAAAAGGGTTAATTCTGTACATTGAAAATATTGAAAAAATAAATAGCAGGGGGTGTTACTGGATCGATAGCAAACCCAAATATGCGATTAAAAAAATTTTTGTCTGTCTGTCTGTCTGTCTGTATGTCTATAAATGTTCGGGCATCACGTGAAAACTAACGGTTCGATTTCGATGAAACTTGGTATAATTATACCTTATTATCCTGGGCATAAAATGTGATACTTTTTATCCCGGAAAAATACGTAGAAAAAAAATTAATCTATCCATGCGAAGACCGACCTCCGCGCGGACGGAGTCGCGGGCGGAAGCTAGTAATATACAAAATATTAAAAGGACAATTATGTTTTGCCAATTAAGATAATTGCTATAATGTTTTTATTATTCTTATGCATTCATAAAGAAATAACTTAGGTCGATTTATGTCTCATCAGAATAATAACTACACGTGTAAAATCGTCAATGAAAGAAATCAGAACTCAAAGTACAGTAATTATGATAGACATACACGTGTCGACTGAAATTCTATTTGATATAAAAATATTTTAAAAATGTTTCATAGGTATCTAAATGATTGAATATACGCTAAAGTTTCGCTCGCAACCCACAAGTCAGTTTAAATAAGAGATTGATGACTTTGTCTGTACAGTGCCTACTGTGGTACCTTTGGACGCTAGCTATACTTTGAAAAAATATATTAATCAGGATGAAATGGCTATTATTATGTGCATGGGATAGTGCTCTTCATCATTAAATGCAGCTGACGATGGAACTTCAAGGAACTTGGTCCTGGTATTACGTTACTAACTCGCGGGCCCCACTGTATAAGTTTAATATAATATAGATCATGGAGTCATAGAGTCGGGTGCAAAAACCTTGACTCAACAATTCCGTTATTGGTTCTGATTTATTCAATTAGGCCTGTACATATTTATTATTCTGTGAATAGCATGATTCACCAAAATGTTGTCTTAATTAATTTGAAACTGTTACTTTAATATAATGGTTTTCATCAAATTAGGTTTACGCGAATGTTACACATTGTAATAAAACTATTTTAACGGATTCGCGCTTTATGTAAACAAACTGTTAAAATAAAGGTACCAGATATAGATTTTTGGCAGGATCTGTATCTAAACTGGTATTGTTTTAACAGTTAAAACACCTATTTATAGTTTGTTATACTAACAGGGATATAATTCTTCCGTAGTAGCATAGAGGACAAACGATCTGTGTCACTTAATGATGAACGCCCACTAACATCCACAAATTCAGACACTCCTTCACTTCATTCCAGCAGGCCACCGGTTACTCAGAAATAACCGTCAGTTTTAGTCCTGTCAGCTAGAGGTATCGTACCGGTTATAGTACCTGATTCGGCTGCAATGTAGCAAGGGCACTACTTCTTACTAGAAGCTGTTTGGCACCCGGTTCTGCTCGACTGGTTGCTAGAGTTAAAGAAACCACCATTATTCTCTCTATCTCGAAATTAAAGCAAAGTAATGGTCACCGCACACTTATCAACTCGAAAAGGGATCGTAACCGTATCACCTCGAACCGGTCCGTATTCTTTGTATGAAACTTCATACTGCAACGCAGACTTATGGGAAACGTAACGTAATTGTATCGTCTTCGCTTTTCTAGGCGAGGCGTTTACGTTCCCTTTCCGAGTTGATAAGTGTGCGGAGACCATAAAGATACTGTCATTTCAGAATTGTAGCTGAGTCATAAGGACTAGGAATATACCGTAAAGTGATAATAAGAGGTACTTCTCGCTGGCATGCAGCCGTATTGGGCCGGCACGACCGTGGAGACCTCTCTTTTACACAAGACCAGCGTGAAGTGACAGCTGTGCTGTCGCGTTTCGTGCGGTGTGTAAGTAACCGGTGGCCCATGGAGGTGGAAGGAGAAATGGGTGTGGCCTCTATACGTATATGTAGTATATGTATATGTCTATGGGTGTCGGTAGTCATGAAAATGGCTCCGACTGCTCGTTTACCCCCTATAAAAAAAAGCATCATCATCATCAAGAAACATGCACTTTATTTTTTGGTGGCACACCGTAGAGGCAGCAAAAAGGAGTAAGGGCATATCTGCTTAGCAACTGTGCGAATGGACGCCGGCAGGCGTTACAAGGTTCCATTTGTCAATGGCATAACTACAGACTGTCAAGTCGGCAAAATACCACCTGGAAGGGTCCCCCGGACAGAGGAGAATCCTTAAAAAAATGCTTCTTTATGTTCACAATTCATCGGGTGGGCCCCATTCGTGGAATTTGCCACGGTCCTCGATCGATATACATCTCGCCACTACTCGTCTTCTTATATTGGGTTATTTTTTGGTCACCGGCCAAATTTTCAAGTTTGGTTCAGAATTAATATATATATAGAATTACATTCGATTTATGTAATAAAAAATATTTAAAAATATTTAGATACAATTACTATGTCCCATGTTGTAAAACATATTTCTTGTTCACCACGTGCATCACACTCGCGACTCACGGTAGGCCGACGTCACTGACCTTGAAGTCGATACATTTCGTGTAAGGACAACAATCCATGTATTTTTAAGGACCATTTCAAATCGATTTTTATTTAACAAAATATTACAACTAGAATATAAAATTTAAAACACACCCTTGGAATGATGGTTACATCCTTATTTTAAAATTTTGCCGGTGACCAAAAAATAACCCTGTTTATTACAAAGAATAAGCCCATATCAAACATAGCGGACGCCCGAAACTTCGTTTACGTGAATCCGTTTTTTTACCTCAGCCGGTTAAAAAGTAGTCTATAAGCCTTCGTCTCTAAATGAGCTAACTAATACTGAAAGAAATTTTAAAATCGGTAAAGTAGTTGCAGAGATTAGCGCGTTCAAACAAACTCTTCAGCTTTACAATATTGTATAGATACAGTATACTATTAAACACCATAGGCCGTGATTACATTCCCGTTAACCGTTTCAGTGCGGATGACACGGTAGCCGTGTCATACGTTTCTTTAACGTGTGGCGTATGACACGGGAGCCGTGTCATTTTTAAATCGATTATATCTCCCTCAAATTACATTT
>LUGF01050475.1:390950-409222 GCA_001625245.1 Calycopis cecrops
GTCTCTATAGCTTGGGCTGTTGCCAGGACTCACTGGCAACAATCATATATCGGTAAAGATGAGGATCGACAGATCTTTCTTTATTGCTCCCAACAAACGTGCGGTCCGAGTCTTATGACTACGTACTCGCATAAACATAAGGGTTTTGCGGATACATATATAAATTGGGCTAAGAATTGAGTTATTGCATCCAATGGGCCAATTGGACCCTCGTAATGCGTGCAAAACGCGACGGTATAACCATTCACGCGAACTAGCCGTCCTAGCGCTTATCCAAAGGGGCGAGATTGTTGTCAGCAAGAGATGCTCTTGCTGCATTCGTATCGCTCTTGTAATACCGATGAGAACGGACGTCGCACAAACGGTTGTACGTTTGCAGGCTTTTGGAGGGATGATAGACGATCTGCGTAACCTTTGAGTCTGCGGATGTTTGTGGGTATCCGATTCCAAAACCCTTGCCCTAGAAGACAAAGTATTGGACGGGAAATGAGAAGCTGGATGCAAGTAGGCTCATCGTGACCTGTGGCGCTATATGGGGGAGGGGAGGGGGCTATGCAGTGGACGTTTACGGCTGATGATGATGATCCCACTGCTCGTTTGCCCCACTGCATAAAAAGCGATGCTGCCCGCTCTGCTCAGTGATCATCGTTCAGTAACGGTGCTGCCGACGCCGGCTACTGTTATCTCGACTATCGGCTCCGCTCGTGCGCGGATAAATTATACTTGCCACATGTATTACTATGTTGTTTATGTACTAGCCAGACACGCCAGTCCGCTCACTCCGTTAGATTAACTTAATAACTCTATCTTGTATACAGTTGTTTATCAATTGTTTCTTAAATTTATTAATTAATAGCTTATGATTTTTTATTGACTCGGAAAATTATTATTTACGTTATTAAATTTAAATGAATACATAGAAGATTTTAGAAAATAAAAAACGCATTTGAAATAAAAATACACACGATTTGAAATTCAAAATGTGTACGGATACCCGCCAAGTTAAAGGGCGGCTACACTATCGGATAATTGCTTCGAATTAATTTTCATAGAGCGTCTACAGACGACACGATGTAGCTAACAATCTTTAGAGACAGCCAGTCCCACAAATTTGCTAATATACAGTTTGCAAATACGACTAGTTGGTGATTGGATCGACTATGTAGGTATAACGTTATTTTCTTATTTATTAAAGCTGTTTAAAATATCTTAATAATATTTGCAAACGTGTGACTGCAGACTTTAATATGTATAAATTATTAGTAGTTTATATAATTGAAGGGTTAATGTTAGTCTAAAGTTAATAGACGGTCTAGACTGTGTCTTAAAATATAGAGTTTGTGGTCTAGATAATGCCTTATGGAGGAATTCAGTTTGATGTCGAGCGTGCGGGAATGCCCCGCATCACTTCCCCGCAGCTATGTGAGTGTTAACAGACCCGGCGGTGTGTACGCCGCAGACTCTCCGATCGTGTCACTAATCGGCGAATATTTCGTTAATTTTTTGCAACTGGTTTCGTTCGAATAGTTTGTTAAATAGCGGTCGTAGTATTTTTAGGAACACATTTACAATAAGAAATTGTCCAGAGTCTAAACAAATGCACTTTGCACATTATAAAAGAATAGTATTAGTTTTCGCCAATCGGTACTATTCGCGAATGTACTTAACATTTAAAGCTTAAGCTTAAGCTCTTAGCTTAGCTTAGGCTCTTTTAAAATTGTATTGCCATTCCTCAAACCATTTTCCTTTCCCATACGCCTCATAAGTCAAATATGATATAAGATAATTTAATAAGGTTTTTTTTTAATTGAGATAAAACCCATTCATATATTTTGGTAGTGATAATACTAAGAATTAAAACAACAACATATGTATAATTATTTGTAGCTTACAGCAATATATAAGTAGGTATTTTGTATGTCCCAATAAACAGGGTTATTTTTTGGTTACCGTCCAAATTTTCAGGTTTGGTTCAGAATCATACATTCGAGTTATGAAATAAAAATACTAAAAAAAATATTAGATACAATTACTTTGTCCCATGTTATAAAACAAATTTCTTGGTCACCACGTGCATCACACTGGCGACTCACGGTAGGCCGACGTCACTGACCTTGAAGTCGATACATTTCGTGTAAGAACAACAATCGATATATTTTTAAGGACCATTTCAATTCGATTTTTATTTAACAAATTATTACAATTAGACGATAAAATTTAAAATACACTCTTGGAATGATGTCTACTTCCTTATTTTAAAATTTGGCCGGTGACCAATAAATAACCCTGAATAGTATAAAATTTTCACTCTTTGCCTGTATTTTCTACAATACCTTACGTTTAAATTTTACAACGAACCAGTAACCACAGATAATCTAAATTTGTTCTGTCACGTGTAGACTCCTTTTTCGAGTGAATCGAGAAATGAAGTGAAATAGATCCGCTAAGGAAGTATTAAGTGTGATACATATTTACAACAGTAAATAATCAATATGGCTACCTGTCCACGACGTGAGCGACCTCTCCGGGCTGCTTCAACCAGATTGAAGTACTCCAAGACGATGACCGCTAGCACTGTCAGGTAAAGTCTGTTTAACTGTTACTACCTCTCTGTCTGCCCGTTAGGGAACTGGTGCGAAGATGTATCGTTGTTGTTTAAATAACTGAGCTAATTAGCTTCGACAAGGACTTGCAGGCTGTAATTTATAAACATAGTATAATTTTACTCCAAGTACTAAACTAGAATTTGTTACATTCTTTATTAATACACATATGTAATAAGGAATTTGACCGATCGTAGTTTATTACTCGGAGTTAAGTTAATTTAATGTTATGTTTATTAATAAGGCTGTTGGAGTTAATTATTTAAGAATTATCTTTATTCGGAAGTGAAAAGTACGCAGAGATATAAGTAGGGTTTCCCGAGTGGCGGGAGTTACCGGAATTTTGTCGAAATTTTGTGTGATATCCCGAGTCCCGAAAAAGTGTAGTTAGTGTACGGATGTAGAACAAAGGGACTTCGGGAAAAATGGGTTAAAAGCTCCACCAGCGAGCTTTAAAATCAAAAGCTCTGTAGGGACGGAATAGTTGTGTAAAATCCAGATTTTTCAAAGTTCTATGCAATATGCTTACAATATGCTCATCCTCCCACCTAGCAACCCTAGATGTAAGCATTGTAAGCAGCTTACGGGTTACGACGCTTACATCCTTGCACGCACTTTACCACGCGGTAAAGCGCCACGCTCCGTGTTACTGTTTCACACGCTACTTTTTTTGTACCATTCGCCGTAAATAATTTCTTAAGCCGTAAACTCTATAACAAGTTATTATTATCCTAATCATCGTCAATGTCAATGTGATATAAAGGGGCAAATTAACAGTCGGAGCTTTTCCCTGCCAATGGGCCGGAACCGGAAACTCAGAAACCGCTCGAAACCTGACAGCATAGCTGTCGCTTCGCGGCGGTGTGACTATAGCAGAGGTATCCCGGACGTGCCTGTCCAGTTACGCTACAATGTAGCATGACACTGGATTTTTTTCAAATTCAGTTCTCTCCTTTCTAAGATACTTTTTAAGGTACTGTGCATTTTTTCTATCGATATCAATACTACCCACAACATACCTACCTACCTATCTATATCTATATATATAAAACTCAAACGTGACATAGCCATCTATCAACGCACAGCCCAAACCACTGGACGGATCAAGCTGAAATTATCATCCAGGTAGATATTACGACGTAGGCATCCGCTAAGAAAGGATTTTTAGAAATTCAACTCCTAAGGGAGTGAAATAGGGTGTTGACGTTTATATGGATTTCGCGGTTGAAACCGCGGGGCACAGCTAGTCTACAATAAAATCTAAACTTTTGATTTCTTGTTTTTTTTATTTAATTGGTTGTTTGTATGAAAGTTTTAAATGTAGTTTCGATTATGTAAAATAAATTCACATGTACAGTATATAATTACTGAAACATGTAAGTAGAAGCAGCAGAGAGCATTTTTTATTTCTTTTTGTATATTAATGAAAATGATGACAAAATAATTTAACCATTTTTGTGGTGTCTCGAGCTATTTTTGTAATGTCAATATTTGTTTATAGTTTTTTAGATGCGGAGGTAGTGAGATAATTTCTTTTTTTGTATTTTTACGAAGTTGTTATTTTTAGTTACGAAATACAAAAATAACAACTTCACAAGAATGCTAAATGTCAAAAAAATTTAATTATTAAAAAGCTGTCTACGTTATAAAATCTGTGAATCTGTCAAAAACTATTGAAAACGAAGAGACTGTCTTCAACAGTTTTTGGAATAAGAACGGATGGGCGTCGTTTTGTTATCGATTCTAAGTTTACTCAGACAACTTTTCCAAACATATTTTAGGTACAGATTTTTGAAATTCTTTAGTTATAGTACTAGCTGCGCCTCGCGGTTTTACTAGCGTAAATTTCGATCCCGTGGAAAATAGAAAATCATCCCATGGCATTCCATAGAAACATTTTCTCGGGATAAAAACTAGCCCACGTGCTAATCCAAGTTGCTCTATGTGTGCGCCGAATTTCATGAAATCGATTCAGCAGTTTTTGCGTGAAGGAGTAATAAGCAAACAAACAAACTAGCAAACATGCAAACTTTCGCATTAATAATATTAGTAGGATTACTTCGTTAGGTGTCAAATATAAAAATTGTTGAATCATTATCAAACATAGCCGATATTATTTCCTGACAATGTAGCTAATTCAATAATAGTATTCAATGAAAATCAGTCCAGTCATCTATTCTACTTTTAATATTTATTAAAATTAATATTAGATGTGTAATGTATATACATATAATAAGGTATATACATTCATGTATATAGTCGCGTTTCGTGCGATTGTCAACCTTTTATGAGCTGTATTAATAATAACTTTTAAGTGGTTAGGTGCTCAATTATAATGTGTCGTTAGTATATTATAAGAAGGACTTATAGGGACTAACACAAGTTAACGACAGGAGAGAAATCAGGCGCAGGATCGACGGCTCTCCGAGGCACGGGGGTGTAACACACCCAACCTCCTGACTCCGGACTGTTATTAGAAATCACCAATAACAATTTGGTACGAACCGGGACCTCACGTTGAACATGCTTACCACTAGACCACGAGGCAGTCACTCAAGTAATAAGTTACAAGCACTAAGTCTAGTATACCACGCACTTTCTCCTCGTGTGCGGTTGTTGAGTGTTTAGTTGATTTGCCTCCGTGATGGCGCACGTCTTAGAATTGCAACTGATTTAAACGTGTCGTTGAGGAAACCGAAATTTCCTACGCATACTACGTTTTATAAAATAGGGCTCGGTCTACACTATACACCTTTAGTAGAGGTGCATGCAGCTGAATTGGGTCGGTAGCTTGGGTTTGGGTGAGTACTGAGTGTGCTTGATCTCTTGGTATGGTTACTGTACTCCTGCTGTGATTCCCGGGGAACCGTATTCTCTCTTGATTGCTGGCAGCTGCTGTTGATATCAAAAAATCAAAATGTTTTATTAGAATTATAAAAAATGCTTTTTGAACGTCAATAATTATAACTACCGCCGGTTCAACCCTCGCCCTGCCCTGAGAAGAACCGGCGAAACATACTCAGCGGGCCTTGGGATAAGGATCTCAACTTGAGTTGGCTAGCGGTTAGTTGTTCCTCCAAGAGCTACGCGAGACACTTCTAGCTGCATCTTTATTCGTGATGCAATATAATTTTGAATCAGAAAAAAAATTAATGACAACCTTTGCCAGCCAGTGCTTCCAATGAGAACGGAGGTTTTAAATTAGTATTTTTTTATGGGTACCTATAGTGGGCAAACGAGCAGTCGCAGCCATTTTAATGACTACCAACGCCCATAGACATCCGCATAGAGGCTATACAGATGCGCTGCCCTCTTTCTCCTCCCACCTCAATGGGCCACTGTTTTGACAACCTTTGCCAGCCAGGGCTTCCAAAGAAAACGGAGGTTCGAAATTAGTATTAATTTACCACAGAGGTTATTGATTGTGCAGCGTTTCTTCCGTATGCAAAAATTTAACACGCTCGCTTAACTATAGTATTTATAAGATATTACTATTTCCTTGATCTTTATCCTTAAATGCTAATAATTTTAACAATAGTAAAGACTTGTTTCCTCTTATTTTGCGTATCGCAACCGCATAACAATACGGCCGTTCTAAAAACTATAAAAAAATGTAATAGTAACAATATGCAAATGACTCGAAAGGGAATAATAGAGTTGTAATGAAATGTGCAATTACGTGAGTGATTTAAAAGAGAGAGTTTAGCCGTTACGATTTGAATGTGAGGGTTGAGACGGATGTGGGGAGAGACGGGTGCGAGAGAAAACTATTTGTTTAGTACAGACAAACATCTGTACCTATAGCAGGGCAGCGCATCTGTATAGTCTTTATGCTTGTGTCGGTAGTTATGAAAATGCTCGTTTGCCCTCCTGTACCATAAAAAAAACTAGCAGTTGAGGCTATTTTCACTGTCGACTCCCAAATCTAAATAGAAGTTATAAGATGCGTTTCTTTCCTTTCTCCTTTTCATCCCCCATGGGATATTCTAACGAACACGACCGCACGAAACACGACAGCCGAGCTGTCACGTTATCGTGTCGTGTAAGCGAGAGGTGCCTCCTCGGTCGTGCCGGCCCAGTACGAATGTAATGCAACGTGGCACTACCTCTTAACAAATACACCCTACTAAAACTCCTTACTAATCTATAACGCTTTTTAGTAAAACTTAATTGAAAGCAATTTAAGTTGATAAAGGCAATAAAACATTTGTATCTATCTATTAAGGGTGCTATCGGTAAAAAGTGCCGAAATTGAGTATTTTGAAGGCAAATTACTCGTAAATGGAAATAATCTATTAAAGATCAACTTTGGTTCCGCATAGCACAAATATTTTTATAGGATTTGTATAGATTAAAAATTGAAAATTATTATTATTTACGAAGAAAAAGGTATATTTGGAACTCATGTTTTCGAAAAGACTGATTTTCGAAATGAAATTACGAATATAAGCAGTGGATTGTGGATATCGAAAAAATACCTACTATTAGGAAATATACTGCTATAGGTTTCGTATAGAATAGAAAAGTAAATTGATTTCATTAAACTCGGCAAAAAAAATATTTTTGTAACTTAAATTTTGCCAAAATAAAACATAATTTTTCTCATGATAATAAATGTGGAAAAACTTCAGAAATTTACTCATTTATTAACACGATATTCGATTATCAAAATCACAAAAAAAAATAAACATTATTATGTTAGATTTTATTTAATTAAATTTCAAAGTTACTATTGAATTACGCCATGTAAGTCTTTTTATGCTCACAAATATTTTTATTGCTTAAGTCAATAAAAAATATTTGTGCTATGCGGAACCAATGTTGATCTTCAATCGATTATTTCCATTTACGAGTAATTTGCCTTAAAAAAACTCAATTTCGGCATTTTTTACCGATAGCGCCCTTAATAGTTATAATGAATAAATATATATTGACCGGTTGTTTGAAATTATGAAAAATTATGAAATGTTTTAACAATTGTAACAATAACGGCACCTGTGCTTCTGAAGAAAAATAGACAATTTATAATAGAACTTTTGCCTCCTTCTACTATAAAAATATTAGACTATCTAAGAGGATGTGTTTTTTTTCAAAAAGATAAAAGTTTTTAATTACCAAGGTTAGTGTGAGCTCAAATTTAAATTATGATTATTATGGTTTATCGGGTAAAAAATTACGTAAAACAATTTTTGTTGTAAACTATATTCTCTACAAGTTTGATTTTATAAATTTATTTGTAGAATCAGGAATAACATGGAATAACCTTAGACTAAATAATTTATTTAGTCTAAGGGAATAACAAACTAAAGTTTACTATATTTTCTAACGCAAGATTTTGTGTAACATAGGCATTGCTATTTCAGTTAATCAGGCGCTAGGCGAGGAATCTAAGCAACTTCAAAGCAATCACTTGTGAAGCAGGTTTTAAAAAAGTTTAATGCTATTATACGATGACAAAATATTCTTTGTTAGGTTATATCCTAAACCACCTGCAGCCCATTTTTCACGATCGTCTTTTCATCTAGAAATAAAATTGTACCGCTTAAATGGAGTGAAAGCAAGTATTAAGATTGACAACTTGTTTCAACACATAGATCTATACTAATATTATAAAGTTTTTTTACTTTATTTGTAAGATGTAATCATCGAAAATACTAGTTCGATCGTGGAAATTCCTTTACTATCACAAAGCCACAATATTCAGGACTAACATAGGCAATGTTTAATAGTATACTAGCTGTGCCCCGCGGTTTCACCCGAGTTACATAACAAACTTCACCCCCCCATTTCACCCCCTTAGAGGTTAAAATTTAAAAAATTCTAACTCAAAAACCTTAGTGGGCTCATACTCAAGAACTACAGATCGCGTGATCACATACATAGTTTACGATTCTATAAATAGACATACAGACAAACGTTCATTTTCATACATACATATTATCTGCATAATTTTCAGCACAGGCGGTCTAGTATGTAATATGCACAATTTCTCTACACCGCTGAACCGTAGCAACAAATCGGGGTGACCGCTTATCGCTGTTATCACTTTCACTGCACTTGTTCTGTTACGTGTTGCTCACGCGATATTCGGGCCGTCTCGGCCGAGGGCTTCCCGATTCACCTTATATGCTATGTTTGACCTGACTTATAAAATTATGAAAAAACTAGCAATTGTCTAGGTTTGGCGTACAATCTATTACATTGTTTTTATTACCCGATTGCCTCAGAAGTATGTAGATTTCTTTCTTTATTCTATGTTCCCTTTTATAGGATAAATGGAATCTCTAATAGTATACCTATTATACATCTTTGTCAAATTTCCCATAAAAAGGCCATCCACCAACGTAGGGCCTGGAAACTGATTATACTATAATATATTATATATTCTTCTTGCAACAGTGACATTTGTTCGTGCTATACTGCTGGACTTAAATGTTGCCTTATTTGCAATTGTGCCACGACTTGTTCACTTCAGCCTTTAGAAGATGTAAATATTTTTAATAAAGATGAATAATAATAAGTTTCACTTAAATAATAAAAACTCGATACCATCTTTTAAAATCTATTATTTATGTACCCTGACTAATTTAAGTCACGTCGCGCATCAACGTGTATCGGTCGCGCGCGCCGACGCTAAACTATATTCGCTATCACTTTTTTTTATGTTAAATATTTTGACTTGAAACTTTCCAGCAAACTTCTTTAACTAGTCTACTTTAATGTTGTAATATTAAAAATTTGATAAAGAAAACTTTGTAACAGAACTTTTTCGTTTGAAAAAAAAAAAAACGTCATTTCTGAAAAAAAAAGTTTAAAAATTCACCAAATTGTTTAAATAAAAAATTAAGAGATCGCAACTACACTACTTACATCTTTTGACATAGTAAAAGAATACCCTGTTAAAATTTCATACAAAAATCTATATATTAATAGCGGCAGCCGATTTTTGTCCTGGACTTTTTGGCCGAACCACACAACGTAAAATTATGGTTAAGGTGTCAAATTAAAGGTCTCGGCGTGATTGTGTGCCAAAAATTATTCAGATTTCTTAATTGCAAAATAGAAATAAAGTATGTACAATTTTAAATATTTGTTTTTATCATTGACAATTTTTGACAATTGACAATGACATATGACAATTTTTTTTTATTAAATGGTATTGGAATGACATATGACAACTGTAAATATTTTTTTTTTTAATTTTAGTCCAGTGGAAAGTAGTTTAGTAATGATCTAAGGTAGCAGCCCATCAGCTGATTTGCGAAATAAAACTGACGTTTTATTTTTTCAGGTCATATTCAGTAATATTTTAATAATTTATATTCAACAACTTATAATTATAATTAAATATAATTTTATGGTCGAATTTCGACCACTGGGCGGCCACTAGTATTCATTATTCGCTGAGATATCGCGAGTTGAAGTGAAAATTATGCCAATTTTGTGTTATGGAAAAATTTGCGTTTTTTAATGTTTTTTATGTGTTCCGATCAACTAATTTCGGGTAATTTTTAACTGAAGATGTGTTTTTGTATCAACAATCGAAAAAAACATGCTTCAACCTATTACCTTTTCCAAATCGGTTCGAGGGTTAAAATGAGCTCAATCTGCAGGCCTATGTGCAATTGTCTCTAAAGAGATGCTGACGAAGCAAAAATTGGGGGTCATCAGAGGGGTCTGGTAAAGAGGCCTCGTGGTGAGGTCAGCGGTGTCATCAGCTTCGTGACACAAAACGACAATATCCATTGTGTGTCATGAATTGCAAGTGAACATTTCAATTGTGGGTCATGTGAGCTAATTGTGATTATACAATAATAACTGTATAATATATAATACACGAAATTATACACGAAATTAACTGGCTATGTGAGAGAGAAAGAAAATATGCGCGCGCACTGCTCTTTCTTGCTCCTACAGTAATGTAACAAAATCTCTCTCTCTTTCTGTCTACATTAACTTATATCTCCCTCTCAACAAGAAGTTCTAACTGGCTGCGTCCCACGTTACGTTTGAAATAAATCACCCCATTTCACCCCCTTAGGAGTTAAATTTCTAAATATCCTTACTTAGTGCTCACTAAGCATTGCCATTTCAAATACTCAGGCACTAGGCGACTCGACTGAGCCCAAAACAATCACGCATGGTGTGATGCTGCCTCGGTATTTCCGATCCGATACGACTTAGGGATCTTCAAGAAAAGAGCATTCCTCTTTCTTATAGGCTGCCGGCCTTCTGCAAAACGACGCGTCTGCAAGACACCTAGTTTTGCGGATGTCTATGGGCGGCGGTAGTCACTAACCACCTGCTCGTTTACCCCCTATAATAAATATATAAAAAAACATGGTGTATTATATGTACGCGAAAAGTTATGTTTGGTCTTTTACCTATTTAAGGGTTGCGCAGCCGAGGGATTTTCGTCCGCTAAAATAGATCGCTTACAAGTTACAACTGCATCGAGTAACGCAAAAGTACCACGGACTGTTAATACCTTATTTGCGTTACTCGATACAGTTCCAAGCGATCTATTTTAGCGGACATAAAAGGCCGCGTACGTAAAATTCCCAGTCAGTGCAGGCTACATTAAATACATTACTTAAATTACATTACATTAATACATTAGCTAATTTGGTCAGTTTCCTGACCCTACGTTGGTGGATAGGCTTTTATGGGGAGTTTGACAAAGATGTATAATATATTAGAGATTTCATTTATCCTATAAAAGGGAACATAGAATAAAGAAAGAAATCTACATACTTTTTTGATAATATACATATTGCATTAGCTGTTAGTTTTCTAAAGTGCAAAATAAAATAAAATAAATTCCTAATTTCAAACGTGGGATGTGCCTTGGGATTGATGACGTGGATGTTTGTGGCTCGGCTACCGTCAGCAGACCCCATCTGCTGCGGTGTTCATTACAATAACAAATGCTCACGGAGTATTCACTTTTTCCGTCTCCGCACAACAATGGGGTTTTTCTTGCAGCGCCCCCTGTTGTCGAGTAGAAATGGTGGGAAACTGCGGAAAAACGCAACACATTGTCTGTGATTTTCTCCTGTACACGACGTAAATATGTCACTATCTATGGTCAGTTTTGTCTTCTAACACACACAATACCATGAAGAGAAAATAAAATTATCAATATTTTGTTATTTACTTTTTTTTCACAAGAGCAATTTTATTTAGACCATAAATACGGAGCTATGATTATTATCGACATCTTTTGTGTACCAATTCCGAGGATATCTGTGGAGACATCTTACCTCCTTTCTCTTGGGTCACCGGAAACTCACAAATTGTACGCTGCACGATAGATAGCTTATACTTCAACTTCAACTTGTATCATGTGAGTTGCCTCGGTCGTGCCGACCTACATCGGCTGCAATGCCGCACGGCTCTACTTTACAAGAAGACTAGTAAAGTGTAGTCTGTTACTAGTTTTATTATAATAGGCTGCCTCGTGGTCTAGTGGCAAGCGTGTTCAACCAGAGACGTGAGGTCCCGGGTTCGAATCCCGGGTCGGACCAAACATTGTCATTTCTTTTTTCAATTGCTATTAACAGTCCGGTGTAAGAAGTTGGCGGTGTTGCACCCCCGTGCCTCGGAGAGCACGTTAAGCCGTTGGTCCTGCGCCTGATTTCTCACCGGTCGAGTCGAACTGCCGTCCCATCAGAATATGAGAGTGAGGGAATAGAGAGTGCACTTGTGTTTGCGCGCACACTTGGGCACTATAATATGTCCTGCGCAGATGGCCCGTCTATACATATAGACGGCCGCCGTAGCCGAAATTAGCTAGGACGTCATCATTATTATTATTTTTATAATGTAAATGACAAACGATTGATGGACAGTTCACAGTAACAACAAGTATAAAGGTGAGTGTTTCTGAAGAATATTGTACTTGTACTCATTTACACTTAAATTAATGCAAGTAGGTAATATAACATGGTATAACATTCTTCCTTGCATTTGTACTAGAACTCTTTAAAATCACTTCCCCGGCCGCGCAAGCCAATTTGAGCTGCATTAAACCACAACGTATAATTTCAACAAATTGTTTTGTTGTATAAAATCCATTATTTACATAAACGCGTAAATCCAAGATGGCCGACAAAGATATAAAAGGTTTTAAACGGTAATGTATGAGCCGCTAAGTTATTGTAATTAAGTTGGTAGCTCGTAGTGAAAGTGCTCTGAAACACGCCGCGTCATGTGTGACGTCACGAGAGAAAAGCAACATGGCGCCAAGGGACAAGATGAAGCGATTTTTTCTAGTAAGGGGGCAAACGAGCAGTCACCATTTTTATGACTACCGACGCCCGTAGACATCCGCATAGAGGTTATAGAAATGCCCTCCTTCCACCTCCCACCTCCATGGGCCACCGGCTACTTACACACCGCATGAAACACGACAGCACAGCTGTCACTTTACGCCGGTTTCGTGTAAGCAAGGGGTGCCCCCGGTCGTGTCGGCCTAATGGTCGCCGCACACTTATCAACTCGGAAAGGGATCGTAACCGTATTACCTCGTGCCGGTCAGTATTCTTAGTATGAAACTTCATACAGCAACGCACACTAATGGGAAACGTAACGTAATCGTATCGTCTCCGCTTTTCTAGGCGAGGTGTTTACGGTCCCTTTCCGAGTTGATAAGTGTGCGGCGACCATTATTCGTCTACACACGTGCAGCGTGGCACTACCTTTTACTAAAACATGGGTTATCCATGGAGAACTTGGACTGAGATTTAGATCTCTATCTATCGGCTTTGGCAACTCTACAGTATCGCAATCACACTTTTTGATATATCTTGTTAGGCAATTCAGGTCTTCTTTATCAGTTGAGATTCATCTCTTTACAATCCATGGCGCAGAATTCTCTATGCACTACAATATTTTCGCAATATCTTGAAAGAACATATTGTCAGTAATAAATAGTAGGGATTAATTTAAACGGAATAATGTATATGCGTATATACATTATATATTATATTATAATAAAAAAAAAATATGCAAGAACCCATCTGTTTGGAATATTGTTTTATAGTAGTGTTCGGTACATTATGGAGGTACAAGTTCATAGTAATTTTATGTACCCAGTGTCACTCACATTACCAAGACGAATCTAGCGACAACTCATACGCTAAAAGCCGTCTAACCGTTTAGAAAAACCATATTTCAGGAAACTTTTGCTTGACTTTATTATAGGTAATAGATATTTATTACTATATATATAGATATACATATAAGTTAGATATAACTCAGCTCAATATAATCACAAAATTATGTCCTTTGGAGGGGGTAAAGTGGGGTTTGGTTTGTCTCTGATGATCCCCTTCTTCTGTAAAAAGGCTAAGCGAATGTCATTCACTTCAAACATGAAACCCCTGGACTCCGCAATACGTGTGAAGTATGAACAACAACTTCTTACTTTCCATCCGTTTCTGTCACTACAGTGTTTAAGAGTTAACGAGCCTGTTCCTACATCGATATATAATAAACTAGCCGACTGTTGCGTCGGTGTGTCTGTTTTAATAATAAATTATAGTCTATATTTTACATTGAACAAAGTTACGTTTAAGTGTGAAATTTCATTAAAATCGATACAGTAGTTTCGGATACTAGAAAAAATTATGATACTTTTTTATATATACTAAAGTAATAACACAGATCCTACTAATATTGTAAATGCAAAAGTGTGTGTGATTGTTACTCCTTCAAGCAAAAACTGCTCCACCGATTTTTATGAAATTTAGCACACACATAGAGGATAGCTTGGATTAACACATAGGATAGTTTTTATCCCCAAAAATGTTCCTATGGGATGCCATGGGATGATTTTCTATTTTCCACGGGATCTAATTTACGCAGGGGAAACCGCTGGGCACAGCTAGTATTACATAAACAAATTTAAGATCGATATGGACAATAATGACAATTTGATAAAGCAAGTGATTATTTTTAATAATCCGGTTGATATTCAGGAAGTGAGTAGTGTAATTGAGCATCAACAGATTATATTACACAACAAACACAACAGACACACACTTTTACTTTGACACACATATTTAAGATGCTCAACGTAATTATACACATTTTATAACACACGCAGTCACAATGAACAATTAACATAGATTTTATCTATTTAATAATTAGAGTTATCACCACACTTGCCTAAAACTAACAAACATAATATACAATGTAATTGTATTACAGGAGAAACATTCATGCATATTATAAGACATCCTTATCTAGTATCTACTGAACAATAGAATTAGGTGCACGCATCTAGTCTATACAACATGTATACATTACAATTAATGCCACCACAGCTTTTATGGTTATTAAAAAAAAATAACATTTTGTATATATTTTTTTATATAAATATTTATCTTTATTTCTACAGTAGATCTGTAGAAATAAAGATCAATCATACCTTAGTTTAATAGTAATAATATTAATAAAATAAATTATATATTATTAGATATTAAATAATATAATTTATTTTCAGTATCTCTTCTGGGTTTCACAGTTTAAGAAATCAAATAAAACATAATATGATAGTCATTAATATTGTAGACCTAAAAGCTTGCATTTATTTGTCAATAATTGATATTAATAAAAAAAGAAAAAGGGGTTACAATGACATATTAGTTTTCCCGCTACAAAATCACAAAAATATTGCAACATTGTCTATGTGACATATGTTTGCACCATACACCAAAGCGCTAGTGACTTCGTAATGGGGTCCGCCGAACATTTCCGAAATGGCTTTTTATTCACCATGTCATAATTGCTGTAGTAAGTTTGAGCTGGACAATGCAGTGTTGCCACACAAATGCCTGGAATTAGGTTACATATACAATTCGCTGTCCATTCTCCGCCGAATATTTGTGATATAATATGTCATTTTAATTGTTCAACAGAGTTTTTATTATGTAATTCGCTTCATATTTCTGCGTTATTGATGAAAACATATATGCAACATATTACTTTTTGCCCTCCTTAACATAATAACGGTGCGGATGTATATGGGAGTCTATAGATAATGCCAAATACAATTATTGTAGAAAGGACTATTTGTTTTGTACAAGTAAGATTATAGAGGTATTTATTATATCTACGCACAACGTTGTCCGTATCTGAGTCTAATGAAAAAAAAGATAAAATTTCTAGAAAAGAAATTCACTTTCATTAACTCTACTTTTGGTTAAAATGAGGTGGAGTTAGTAACCATTAAAGAAAACCTTTTTTTAAATTACTAACCAATTTCATCACTTAACCATTGCAATATAATCACAAGAAATAATCTTATGTACTTCTCTCCTTTATTTGTAAAAACATAGCAAAGAAATATAACAATATACTTCCAATTATTGGCAATTATGTAAATATGCTAATGTATTGTTAACTTATGCTAAATGAAACCATAACAAAAATACAAAGCTTTTGAATAAAACAGTTAGACATGTTCCGAGATCAATGCACATAAAGAAAATGCCACAAACATATGTCATTCAACCGATTGTATGTGAAAAATTAAAAGAACACGAGACTTTCGCCGTATTTTCTCGTGGAAACAGCCTCTAAGCTCTCAGTGGCGGCGGAGCGAACGGCGCGGGCGCTTGTTTCGATTACGATTATTTAAATCGATATTACAAACATTACGTGATGTCTCGTGTTTGAAAAGTGACGCTCATTTTGTGGAGCAAAACGTGTTTGTCATTTATTTTCAAAGCCATAAGTCGCAGACGTGATAAAAGAAGCTGATCCAATTTTAAACGGAATGAAAGTAAAAGGAATCGAGCTCTATTTTTAAAGGAAAATATTACGTAATTCCAGAGGAATAAATTATATTTTGGTGAACAAAAATTACGTAAATGATGACCCTGTATAACGCCCACCCTCCTGTTTATAGGGGGTACAAGTTTTTCGGCAAAAAAAATAAAAAAAACAAGAAAAATGTCAAAATCAAATCTGGAACTTATGGAGGCCGGGAAACGTAAGTTCTTTTTACTTCTTTTTTTGGTGAAATTTAAACTTATTTAAAAACTCATTAGTCATTATAATATAAAAACTATTTGTAATACTGTATGGATGTGTACTGTATGTGTGTATAATTTAACTACTTGAACTTATAATTTATTTAAATAAGTTTTTATTTTGAAATTAAGAAATATTTCTAGACATTGCGAAAATTTGTTTGTTTTTTTGGGCAATGTCCTTATAGTGTATCAAAAGATATTGTTTTGCCAATGACAAAATGACGTTGAAGAGATTGTACATCCAAGAATTTACTTTCATAATATTACATTAGACTTTGCAATACATTAGTGCTAAATGCACTTTTATGTAAATAACACTATAACATAACATTTAGCATATTTTGAAAATGTTATTTACAAAGATCTGCGATAGTTATGTAATAGTTTGAAGCTTGAAATCTGTCGACTATTGATTAGAAAAAAAATATAATGGCTAACCATAGATATTATTAACAATATTTCAAAATAGCTGCGCCCCTCGGTTTCACTCGCGTAAATTTCGATCCCGTGGATAAATAGAAAATCATCCCATGACATATGATCCCATAGGAAAAAAAAATCGGGACAAAATCTATCATCTGTGCTAATCCAAGTTACTCTCTATGTGTGGGTCAAGTTTCATGAAAATCATGTAACTAACAAACAAAGGAACAAAAAAAATATATACAAATTTTGCATTTATAATATTAGTAGGATATAAAAGTTGCTGGTTTAGGCGGGGCGTGACAGCCAGGACTTTTTTTTCTTAACGCATTTAAGTATGGTACATAGGAACCCGTGTGGTTCCTAGACCTATGTTGGACCCTACATTTAGTTTTATACCGACTAATCCCCTGTGGAAGCCTTAAGCCGCTATGATGAATCTGCAAGCAACAGGATCCCTCCAGCGACAGGCTGGCCTTGGCGAAGAGACTAGACTTCACCTCCTCGGGTACTGCCTCTTAACAGTTCCTACTACGACGTGGAACCGTGCAGTGGGATCAGGTTCCAACCCTACCATCAACATAAAGCTTGTTAAAACATAGCTGTATTCATTCGCAATAAGTCAACTACCCCCAGAATCTTTTGAATGGCATTACATGTGCAAGACAAGCTAGTACAGACAAGTAGTAGGTCGGTCCATGGTTATGCCCTTCGGAACATTCCTCTCCCTCCCGGGACATACGAGAGGTAATAGGCGACATGGAAACAGCTGTTATTTAACGCCGTAAACTAGACATAGGCTTATGTCAATAACGCTAACGTTAATGGCCGCCGAAATGAGGTTTTATTATAAAACGTTACCCAACAGCCGCGAGAGGAAAGTGAAACGTGCGAGCCGCGGCGTTATGTCACCGCGTGACCTTGCGGCGGCGCGGCCTGCGGGGCACTACACCCCGGGTTGTTGCAGCACTGCATGTACATGCTGCCCTGCAGGATGTCCCGCGCTGGAGTAAACTCCGATCCGATCCGGGGAGGTACCTCTCGCTTGTAAGAGGTAGTGCCACTGCATGCTTGCATGCAGTCGAATTACCGGGGAGGTACCTCTCGCTTACACGAGACTGGCGTAAAGTGACAGCTGTGCTGTCGCGTTTCGTGCGGTGTGTAAGTAGCCGGTGGCCCATGGAGGTGGGAGGAGAAAGGAGGG
>LUGF01050475.1:433522-448801 GCA_001625245.1 Calycopis cecrops
ACAATAGCAGTCTCTGCCCCGCTGTGAAGTACCGCTTTGCTCTGTTTAGCACACCGAGTTTTTAGATGCCAGCTTGGCCTTGTCTTCTAGGTGACGTCGGAACTGGACGTCGCTGTATATGTCGACACCAAGGATACCTATACAAGTGGAGATGGTAAGGGTCGTGTCCTGGAATTGAGGGGCCACAATGAATGGGGTTTTCTTAGCGGTGAACTCACAAACTTGTGTCTTGGAGGGGTTGAACCGGACTAAATTGTCCCGACCCCAATCGGTGACTCCACATAGGGTACTCTCGATTTGAGAGACAAGTTGGCGAGGGATGTTTGAACGGCCTGTGTAGAATGCGTCTCCAGTGCTATCATCCGCATAGCAATGAATGCCATCTATAGACAGCATGTAATTGATATGCAGAAGAAACAGCGTTGGAGACAGTACGGAGCCTTGCTGGACACCAGCGTTTATTTCCATGCTATCGGAGCAACCACCGTCAACGACGGCTCGTATGCATCGGCCGGATAAAAAGCTAGCAATCCATTTGCACAAACCCTCGGGTAGTCCGTATGATGGCAACTTCGACAGAAGGCTCCGGTGCCAGACCCTATCGAACGTCTTCGCTATGTCTAGGCTAACTGCCAATGCCTCACCTTGACTCTCAATGGCTGAAGCCCAACGGTGTGTGAGATACACTAGAAGATCACCAGTTGAACGACGCTGTCGCTGATCAAATCGTGTTCTTCTAGGTATCTGAGGAGCTTCGTGTTAATCACAAGCTCCATGACCTTGGAGAGAAGGGAGGTAATAGCGATAGGCTTGTAATTCGACGGGTCCGATCTATCGCCCTTTTTGGGCACCGGGTGCACGTTGGCGGTCTTCCACGAAGACGGTACTTGCCTGGAGTGGTAAGAAAGTGCGAAAAGTCGCGTTAGCACAGGGCACAACTCAGGAGCACACTGTTTGAGCACCACTGCCGGTATGCCGTCGGGCCCACTCGACTTATGAACATCAAGACTGAGCAGCTCCCGGCGGACATCTCTTTGTGAGATATGTACTTCCGCCATGGAGTATCCGCAACACGGGATTGTAGGTGGAGCGGTGCTTTCGTCGACGTTCAAAGTCGAGTTTGAGGCAAAGAGTGTACCTAGGAGATCGGCCTTCTCTTTTGCACTATGGGCTAGGTTGCCATCGACCTTTTGCAGTGGTGGTAAGGACGACTGACAGAAGTTTCCCTCGGCAGCTTTGGCGAGTGGCCAGAAGGCACGACTCCCAGAGGGATAGCCAGCTAGTTTCGCGCCAATTCTGCCGATGAAATCGAATTTCGCTCTGGCAATTGTTCGTTTAGTGGACCTCGAGACAGCATTTAGTCTGCGTTTCACATCAGGGTGATTGGGATCGCGTTCGTTTCGAGCCGTGGTCCAGGCCCTGTATTCAGCTTGCTTGAGTTGTCGAGCAGCCTTACAGGGCCGATTAAACCACGGTCGTTTCTTTGTCCAAGCAGCCACTAGTGAGTTTGGGATAAAATATTCCATACCCACTAGTATCGTCTCAGAGACAGCAGCTGCGCAGGTGTCAGGGTCTTCTGATGTGAAGTAAAGCTGCCTCCGCGGGTACGGTGCGTAGTACTGTCGCAATCCATCCCAGTCTGCTGACTTATACTGCCACATACGCCGCAAGCTAGGTGGCCGAGGTGGATTTGGGCGCGCACATGGTGCTAGAGTCCGGATGAGACAGTGGTCGGACGAGCCGAGTGGTGCATCCACTGAGACGGTATACCCATACGGACGTTGGGTCAGCAGAAGGTCCAACAAAGAACTCGTATGGTCCTCAATGTCAGGTATTCTTGTAGGAGAATGTACCAGTTGTGAGAAACCATAGGCCAGAGCGAATTCGTAAGCACACCTTCCCGCGTAGTCAGTGGACCGAGAACTAAGCCAGCCAGTGTGGTGGGCGTTAAAGTCTCCTAATATCACCAACTCCGCGGAAGGGTATCGCTCAAGAACTTTGTCTGTCGTCAATTGCAGGTGCTCAAAGAGTCGCGTTGTTTCCCTGTCACCGCTATGAGACCTGTATAGGCACGCGTAAATACGGGTGTGGTCACCGTAGTCCACGCGCACCCACAATGTCGACAGGTCCCTGTCCTCATAATGATGAAGACGGCGACAGCAGATATCCTCCGGAACGAACATGCATACACCGGCACGTCTCAAGAACGTGTGTTCGAGTTTGTAGCCGGGGTAAACCAGGTATGATGTGTCGGCCGGGCAGGATATCTGGGTTTCCGTGAGAAACAAAAGGGTCGGCTGCGCAGTCTCGAGATGTTGGTGGACTGCGCTAAGATTTGCATGGAGTCCCCTGATGTTACAAAAGTCCACTGTAGTGGAGAGGGGTGCCGCTGTAGAACGTTTCTTCCTTTTAATTCTTTTTTTCATTTTTGGGGGGGTTTTAAAATAGGTTTTGTGAGGATTTATTGTGTCGATAGCTTAAGGGACAATACGTAATGCTGACCTGCCGCAGGACAGTGCAGATAGTGCGGTTTGTCGGCGCAGCGTACGAGAGGGCCCCCAGTCCCCCCTTCTGCAGCGGCCGGGTCCACCCCGGTCTCCTTCGGTCGGTCCCGGCACGACCGCTACAGCAAGGATTTTTCGCGGGTTGGCAGTTCAGCCTCCCAGGGCGGAGATTAAGTAATCCCTGGGTTCGGGAACTCTACTGACCCGCGGGCGGCCAGCGACGCACCGTTTCACTGGGTCTCACTGACCGATGCGCCCTCACTCCGCGCCCGCACTGACCAGCGACCGTGCCTTTGCATCACTGGTCCCCCGCTATCAACACAACAAATCCTTCGGAGCTCTGGATACCTTACTCACCGCAGGAACACAACACTGTCGAAGAACAGTGTTATTTGGCTGCGATCTTATGTAAGGCGGAGGTCCTTCCCCAGTCGGGCTGCTCCAAGTTGAGTGGGATATCCCACTGTGCCCTACCTCTCTTAAAAAATATACAGTCTTTAATCTATACGATAGAAACGGGCTTAGTAATTTAACAGAAACAATCGAATTGTAGAAAAAAATGCAATTTTCAAGAAATGGCCGCCGAGTTGGTCTCAACAGAGTTTATTGCTTGCCGGCACCAGCTACTTACTCTAGTTGATTAGATGCTGAGGACATTGCAGAATTCTATCATGTGACTGAATAAACAGAGACCAAGCACAAACAACAATATAAATTGTCAATATACAGTAATATAAACAAGATATATTGGGTTCACAATATTAAGTTGAAAAGATAGAACTTATAATCAAAATAAACATAGATATTTGAAAATTAGTAAATTAACACAAAAATAACACAAAAAATATAAACTTATATTTGTAGATCATTTTTACTACATTCGTTTTCAACTTTTCTTGCTTTGAGTTCGTACAAAACCGTCAGTGATTGTGTCCGACTCACACTTGAACGGTTTTTATGTCATACGCCGCAAGCATGTGCTTACACCAGACCGTAAAACAGTAATATTATTTTACAGTTAAAACAAACCCAAGCCGACATATTTCTGTGTGTAAAAATCCCTTAAATTTTATTTGTGGAAATAATGTCGTGAGTGTAAATAATGGACAGGAACATCATATTTAAAAATAAAAATGAAAAGAACTTTACTACTTTGTTCTAAATGGACAAAATTTTACCTACTGGTAAAATAATTATATAATTTTGTGTAAAACGTGTTTTTTTGTTGAGTACAATAATTCAACAAAAATGAGGCCCTACTGGCGCCCATAACCTACATAATATGTATTATGGTCTTCTCCATTTTATTAAAGAATAATTATATAATAATGTTGAATTCATTCCATTGGGCCACTTAGTCTCACTCGTGTTAAATGACTTTCATAACTATACGTCTATTAATTATGTATATAAAAGCATATTTAAATCCTTTTTATATTCGCATTAACAGGCCTAGTAATTTTTTCTTCATTATATTATCCGTCATCTATTAAACAGTCAGAAAGTACCCAAGAAGAATCGCACTGTATAGACGGATGTTACCAACATTTTTTATGTGTCGATGGGAACAGGCCGTCTAATGCGCAGGTGGAAGCACGTGCGGTAATCGAGTTATTTACAACATCTAAATATTTTAAGTTATTATTATGATTATTAGGGTGACCTGCACCCTCATAACTTTTACTGATATGACTTCCAGTGGCTATAAAGGCCGAAATGTATACTTATTGAACATTCGAGGTGTATGTAAAACAACTAATGGAATTATATAAAATCAACCGTATAAAAAAAATATATCATTTCCAGGAACTATGTACTATGGGTCCTAATATAAGAGTCTGTAAAAAAGGTAAGACGTATTGCAGCAGTACCTATATTATAAAGTAGTGAGAAAAAATAAGAATTTCGCTGCACGTTCAGACTTTGAACCCATTTCATGTACTGAGCGTTGATTCACTATTTTTATGATACACAATGAATCTGGGATTCGTGGGAATTGCCGCATGTGTGGTTCATGTTGTATCTGTAGCGCCTGTCATAATAAATGAAACGTGTTTATTTTACTTGTATCATACGATAACTTTGATTTATACTCGCGAATTATACCCATAGTAATGATTAAGATAAAATGAAATATAGGATGGGTGGCAGTTATTGGTAAATTTAAGAACATGTGAAACTAGCACGGTTTTATGAGCCTTATCCCCAGGAGGTGGCAGCTGTTCCTCCGTGCAAGGCCTTACCTATGCCACGGTACCAATTATATATAGTGTTACTATATTAACTACACTACCTAACAGCGTTTAATTTTGTTTTTATTAAAATTGTATACACAATATTCAGATTTGGCCATTTTTTTTTGTTTGGATTTTAATATTATTTAATTTGACATATGACATCGCAATTCAAGTGGTGGTACATCCCTTGGGATCTAGGCAACGGAATTTCTCGCACTACATGTCTCGCGTTGTTGACCCTCTTCCATCCCTAGTATCTGTAATGGTGACATAATTTACGAAGAGGAAACTTACTAAACCATTAAGTATTTTATGTGTTTCTATCTATCATTTTAGATCAACTTGAAAGGGGATTGACCATTCGCCATATACAAAATGCATGCAATGAAATTAAATGATTTATACGCCAAAATTTGCATTATATCCATGAAAACCATTATTATGTTAAACAATTCACTAAAAACTCGGAGGAAGCTAGTTAGAAATTTTGCAATAAGATAGGTTATGTAAGAATGAAGATTAATCACGTAAAATTAAATAAAAAAATAATGGTATTGAGAATCATAAAAATATGAACACAACCACTTTCTAGAAGCCGATGCTAGGATAGGTACCCGTCCTCTTGTGTTAGTAGTTGTCCTCTTAGGTTAGTCGACGAGGTGCTCTGTTGCTGACAGATCCGGGGATGCGAACAACGTCGGCTACTATAACAAAAGATTATCGGATCAGCATGCTTATTGGAAGAGTTCGAGACTCACGAGGAACTGACCAGTTGTCATGTTTCCCTGTGCGTGATAGATCTACATCGCCATCCAGGTTCCCGTCCTCCAAACCCCTAACATTTAAGACACAGGTGACACGGTTCATACCACATATACCTAATTGTTTTCTCATGTTACAAAATAGAGAACTAATGGATATGTCTAATATTATTAGAGTAATTTGTAATATTAGTTTGTGTCTAATATTAATAACAAATCAATTAATTTAATCCGTTTAGATTTTTTTTTATATGTACCTAACGTCATAATTTAAAATGTCCTATCGTAGGACATCACACTGACGAACTCTCTGAGGAAGTAATTGACGAAATATGTTCAAGATACTCAAGATATCGCGGGACTCGAGATATCGCGTGTTTTCTTTCCTTTGTCTTTCTGTTATGATGGTTATTTAGATGACTGTCATTTAGATTATAATAATTTTTATATTTCGTGTTGATTTCTTACCGAAAAGCAAAGGTAATATTTCAGTAGTATATAGGTGTGTGCACATGTACTTTGTTTTTCATTCAGAAGCTGCTTGTCAATGAAAATTTCTTAGAAATAAATTATTCAATTTAATAATATAATAAATAATTAATTATTTTAATTGCTTTCACAATATTATGTCGTATGACATATTATTGTGGGGAAACGCTGCCGATATAAATTATACCTTGTGCTGCAGAAGAAAAAGGCGTAAGAGTAACAATAAATATATTTAACCTTGACAATGCCGCCTGCAGAATTCATCTAGTGAGCGACGAGTCTCTTAAGGGTCAGTCCCTATTATTTGAGATCCCTTTTATGATTCTATATGAATCCAATTCAGTGACATAAAGTGACCATGAATATATCAAGGACAGCATTATATTAAGGTTTTATTAGGTTTTTGTCATTGAAGCAAGCGACGTTTAATATCGACAGTTACAAGGAAAGCATCGTCCTGATTTTATTGGATAGCCGGTGATAAATTTGTTACACATCGCGTCACGTAAGACACCTTAGACAGTGGAACTTTTATTAAAGTAAAGTTTTGTTGCAACAATATTTTATTACTGATCCGTATTATTTAGGAGATTCATAAACTTAAGTTCATTAATAAGTTCATTCATCATATCACTCAACTTGCGAATACACTTAGTTCTGCAGCATTTGCAGTTAAAAAAATTAGACAAATTACAGATGAATATACTGCAAAATTATTTTATTTTACTGTTGTGGGGAAATGCTGCCGACATAAATGCTATTTTCGTGCTGCAGAAGCGAGCTATTCGGGCAATATATAAACTAGCCTCTACTACATCACTTAGAGATAAATTTAAGGAAATTGGTATACTGACTGTTCACTCTCAATACATTTTAGAAAATGTTTTGTATGTACGAAAGAATATTATTGAATTCAATGAGAAGAGGGCTAATCATGATAGAAATACTAGGAACAGGCACAAACTAGATGTACCATTTCATATACTGAGCAGAGTAAAGAATTTCTTAAGGGGTCAATGTATACGTCTTTACAATAAGATTCCAAAAAGCGTTCAAAAACTCTCAATCCACAAATTTAAAAAAGTAATTAAGGAACGCTTGTGTGGTAAGGGATATTACAAAGTAATATATTTTATAACAGATACCACACCTTGGGAATAGTACCCTCCTCCCTGGCTACTTCCTATAAATGTAATGTGTACTAATAAATGTAAATTATATTTTTAATATATAGTAGTAAGTATATAATTAAGAATGTATAATGAAGAAATTAATGAGGCCCGCTGAGTTTGTTTCGCCGATTATTCTCAGGACAGGGCTAGGATTGAACCGGTGGTAGATGAATTTTTTGATGTTCAAAAAGCATTTTTTAAATTCTATTTTGAATAAAAATATTTTGATTTTGATTGATTTTGTTTGATACAGCATATTTTTTTTTTAGATTTCTCACTCGTCTTATTTTAAACGTTAGAAGGGAGAGAATCCGTATAAAAACTACACAGATGCGCTACCCTCCTTTCTGCTTCCACCTCCATAGGCCCAATATCTTTCAAACAATTGATTTTGACGAAAAATGGTTTTTTATTTACCTCAATATCATTTCAAAGACATTCATAGACATCCCTCACATACAAGTTGGATCAAAAAAAAATAGTTTAATTTATTTATTTTTATTTAGAATAGCGGTTCACAGAATTCATGAACATGCAAAGTTTCAACTACGAAGGCCCAATAGTTTCAGAAAGAAATGGCGGTGACATACGGACGGACGGACGGAAAGACAGACATGAAGAATCTATAAGGGTTCCTTTTTTTGCCATTTGGCTACGGAACCCAAAAAAAGGCATCGGGGATCGGCGATTTTATGGCTTTCGTTATTTCTGTTAGTCAAAACTTGGTAATTTTGTCAAAATTGAGTCATCGTAAAAAGAGGATGGTATTTTAATTAAAATAAATCTCAATTTAGCTCTGTTATTCTAGACAACAATAAAACTTGTATAAAAAAAAAGGATACGACTTCGCTAAAAAATCATAAACTCTGGTAATGTACACAAACCAACAATATACTAAATGTACCGGTAATGAAATTTCGCACTCAATAATTTCTTTCATAGGAAATGTAGTCGTTTTACGTCGCCCATCTTTACATTAGGGTTCCAGAAAAACTTCAGTACTTTTAATTAATAAATTTAAAAAATGTGAAGGGGCGTTTGTAAGGATACGACTTCGCTAAAAAAGCATAAACTCTGGTAATGTACACAAACCAACAATATACTAAATGTACCGGTAATGAAATTTCGCACTCAATAATTTCTTTCATAGGAAATGTAGTCGTTTTACGTCGCCCATCTTTACAATAGGGTTCCAGAAAAACTTCAGTACTTTTAATTAATAAATTTAAAAAATGTGAAGGGGCGTTTGTATGACAAAGCTGACTAGCCCTACGCCGCTACGGGACATTTTTTAAAAAGTTTAGATATACCGGTATATACTAGTATATACCTTTATAAAACATATTTATTGAAGGTACACAGACAGTACTACAATTTTGTATTTAGTATTGGTATAGGTGGTAGTACTTATGTTTATTACTTATAGACTGTAAGATTCTACAGTGATTAAAGCGTTAGATTTTGACTGATGTATTTAAAATTATTTACTTTAATTATATAAAAAATAATTGACTCTTTATAGAGCTTCTAAAGAAACTACATGTGGAAAATAAAATTAGGAAACACAGTAAACGTTTCACAAAGGAAATCGACCTGTAGTCAATTAGCTTGTTGCTTCTTATGCATGATCCATTAAAACGATAAAGTCGAGAGACAAATTTGAAAATCATATTGCGAAGCGCGTTATTGTATTTACGTTGTTTCCGTGTCAAAGGCAGAGACGTGTTTCAATGTGATTGTAAAACTAATTGCCAATCTGTATGAGCTTGTCACGAGCATGTTGATTCAGACGCGATATCCCATAGATATCACTTTCTTTATATCTCTATGCGATGACAGAATTATAACACAGTCACACTTGGAGTAATTAAAGAAATCGAAGGAAATACTTCTTTAATTACTCCAAGGTGTCACACATATAGTGCCACAAACATATCTGACCCGGTGATAGCTGGTGACGGCAGTGCCCTAGTCTAATGAAGTGTTGCCATTACAATAAATACAAATACGATTTTATAGTAAATATAATGTGTGATGCAACAACTAATCAAAATTATGCCATCACAACACTAAAATCATGATAACTATTTTAATAGTTAATGAAAAAATAAATTAGAAATAAAAGAGTGTAAAAAGTAGTAATAATGTAGTAGTAGTAAAAATCAAATTTACAAACAATTAACAATTTCAAAAACGGTATAAATGACGCTTGGAGACGTTTCTCTTCTTGCAGAAAATATAAAACTTTTAAAATAATGTTTCGTCTTTTCCGTCCTTTTAGGGTAAGTGTATCGCTCAACCAATAAAACTGTCAATAGGTTGTCATTTCAAAATAACGGGTTTAGTTCCAGTCTCGACCACCGGGTCAGATAATATATTTATCGCACTATACACCTTAAACTATCTGTTCTTTCTTTTCAATGTAGACAATCATTTTGTCGATACAAGACCACCATTATTTATTTTTGTTAAATTATTGATCTTTAAGCTTCCTTATTAGGTACATTAAGATGCGTCATTGCTCAAAGAAGGAAAAAAGATATTAGAG
Organism: Calycopis cecrops; assembly: GCA_001625245.1. NCBI lineage: Eukaryota > Metazoa > Arthropoda > Insecta > Lepidoptera > Lycaenidae > Calycopis > Calycopis cecrops. Next base: position 443,234 of record LUGF01050475.1, read on the forward strand.
TAGTGGCTACACCAGAACTCCGATTATTGAACTTGATTGCTAAGGTCCTTTACCTGTAAAGATATCATGTTAATTAAATAATACTTTACCTAAGTGAACAAGCAACATTCCTTATTTTTTTATGGATCGATAGGTACGCCTTACTTTAGGAACAGCAACGTTCACGATATAGATTTCTATAGAACATGTATAATCATTTTCCATTTTACAACGGGTAAGCCCCTTGAACGATTCTCACATTTCCTATAAACCCCTTATCTAAAGTGGACTAAGGTATTTTCACGTATGCCTACTTCTCCGAAATCCTAATAAGTACCTTTTCTTAAAAGAACCGAGAATTTTTCGCGTTAACATTGGGTTACGTTTACGTTTGGGTTCATATTCATCATCGTTTCCTTCTTTATCTATATGGTTTCTATTTAGTACTTATTCTGTTTAGTACTTATAGCTGATGATTACTCATGGAAATTCCTTTTGTATGATGGATTAAATAGTACCTACATAGATAGATAGTGGATGTACCTACCTATGTTACTGTAAAAGGCCGAACGACGGTAAATACAAAGATTTTGCAATAAAAAAAAAGTTTAGTAAGAGGTAGTGCCATATTGCATGCTTGCATGCAGCCAAACTGGGCCGGCACGATCTGGGAGGTATCTCTCGCTTACACGAGACCAGCATAAAGAGACAGCTGTGCTGTCGCGTTCCGTGCGACGTGTAAGTAGCCGGTGGCTCATGGAGATGGGAGGAGAAAGGGGGCAGCGCATCAATATAGACTCTATGCGGATGTATATGGGCGTCAGTGCCCTCTTGCTTTGCCCCCTATACTAAAGTTAGTTACCATACTCCTCCGAAACTGCTAGATTGATATTCTCATGAAATTTTGTGTCCATATCGGGTAAATCTGAGAATCGGCAATATGATGATGATGATGATAAATGATTAAGAAAATATTAATTTTTAGGTTGGTAAAACATAACTTAAACCAAACTCTTGTGGTATAGGCCGGACGGTGTGTTTTAATTTAAATTCGTACATTTACCAGTCCATATTGGTAAATTCTAGGATTTACTAGTAAAACTTAAGATTCACCAACTTACGGGTTTTTCCACTAACATAATATATAATTGTTTGAATCCCTGTTACTTGCTTTAAAGTCTATTTCAATTTTCATCGGAGCAACAACATAATGAGCTGCAGGAATAACACGACACAATAAGGCGACAGTACCATTCTATGACTTTCATAAGCAACGGACCAAGGAGTCTTCCTTCCCTTTCCTTTTTCCTCAAGAGGAACGGCTGCAGTTGTATTAATAGCAAGGCACGTCTTTTTTAATGAAAAATAAAAAATATTTTATTCTCATATACAGCATGTTTTCAAAATTTAACTACTGTTATTTATTTTATTTATGATATATAATATAATAATAATATATGATCAAACGAACTTTAATAAGTGAAGTTCGATCTATATTATCTGAGTTGCTTCATACGAAAGATATAAAAAATATTGTGGTTATTTTACGGGTTTTAACACGATATGACTTATTAAAGGTACGAGATAAAAACCACAAACCCAAAATCCTCTCCACCGACCGTCAGTACTATCCAAGGATGGTCCGGGAAGCTATAGAAATAAAAAAGAATAAAACTTTTAATCGGGAGGATGGTTTTAAATTATACGCATCATGGAACCCAGTGATCAACAAAATTAAGGCTCGGGATCTACCGTCGGGTCAAGCTGAGGATACAGTGAGTTGTGTGTGCCGTGGTGTTTCAAATATATAACTTAAATCGGACAAAGTAACAACATATACCGTATATGCGCCTATTTCTTCATTTATAATGGGGGTAGTGTTTGCATTAAACTTCACGTCACAGCAGCTGTCATCACTTCGCATCAGTCGGCTCGTGACCACGGCTGGTGTAACCCAGTCGAAACTTCGAGCAAAGGTATATGTTTTTATCTAGTACCTTTAATAAGTCATATCGTGTTAAAACCCGTAAAATAACCACAATATATGTAACAAACGCGAAAGTCTCAAACAAGTATAAAAAATATTTTATAATTTTTGGTTTACTTGTAATAAGAACCCTTTTTAAAGTACCTACCGGCGTTACAAACAATGTTATCACACTCTAAATAAAACGAATTCTGCCGGTACCTTAAAAAACAAGTAAACCAAAAATTATAAATAATTTTTATATCTGAAGTATGTAGCAACGTTGGATAATCCTTAGTAAAGTTAGGTTAATAGATAATTAATTGAGCAATTATTTTTATACTAGTTAATTGATTTTATTTTTTATTTCTATCTCTAGCTCGAGTCCACACAAAAATTGGTATTGTGTAACCAACAAAATCTTTAACACAAGTTACAATAATGTTTAACTAGTTGACATGACAGATTTGTATATAATCAAAAGTTTCATCAAAATCCCTCCAGTAGTTTTTGCGTGAAAGCCGCAGGCAAGACACAGGCAAAATTACGTCTTCTATAGTTTTATTATAATATTATAGGGTCTATACATAGATAGGTACTCATATTATGTCTGAAAAATAATTCTTATCAACTATCTTGTATAGTTAGCGGCAGTCAGGAGGTCAAGTCACTGCCGTATATTTTTATAGTATTATAATGAGGCAAACCAGCAGCCGGAGTCATTTTCATGATTACCTGCGTCCCGGACATCCGTATAGAAGTTACAGAGATGCGATGCTCTCATTTTTCCTTTCCCGTTACTTACACACCGCACGAAAAGCGACAGCAGCTGTCACTTTACGTCGGTATCGTAGGAGAGAGGTACCCTACCGTCGGGCCTGTCCAATTCCTCGTACTGTAAATATTTAATAATTAATATAAATCCTAGACGTACACACCCACTACAGGGTTTCTAGAAAATGCATTTCACACAATTATTATAAAACGTCTTTTATAGGGACTATGTGCTATGGCTCCTTATATAAGACGGATTGTGTAGCCTAGTATAACATTTAAAATGCTGAGAAAAATAAGAATTTTTCGCTTTACGTCCAGACTTTGAACCCATTTCATGTACTGAGCGTTGACTCGTTATTTTTATGATACACAATGAGTCTGGGATTCGTGGGAATTGCCGCATGTGTGGTTCATGTTGTATCTGTAGCGTCTGTCATAACAAATGAAACGTGTTTATTTTACTTGTATCTTATGATAACTTTGATTTATACTTATATATACACGAATTATACGCATAGTAATGATTGAGATGTAAGTGAAATGATATAGAGAATTGGTATATGTTAATTAATGATGAATTCAAGAGCACAAAAAACAGGTCATTACTATGAACCTTAACTCTAAGGGGATACAGCTATTCATCCCTGCTAGCCCTTGTCTACGCCCTCGGATAATATAAAAAAATGTCACTATGTAGAAATGTGCATAATGTATTGTTTTGTATCTATTAAAATAATATAGTCAAATCAACATACACAATATTAAGTTTGATGCTTTAAAGCTCGAGTTTTATTAATATTCTATGATTTGATATATGAATCAAAAGGTCGAAAGTCTCTTGGCATCTAGGCAGCGAAATTTATCTAAACTCCTACAATATTTCTCATTTTGTTGACTGAAATTCGTCTACTCAAGAACGATGGCTTAACGTACCCCCAGATAAAACGTAAGTTAATGACTTCAAGTTTTGCTGATCCCATATTTGCTCTGTTAACTTTCTCACTTTCAACACCATTGAATTAATTCAGTTAGTGAATTTTCACGTCCTGTTAGTTGCTAAGGCAAATAGCGTTGAAAGTTCACTAATTGCAGCTACGCCGCACTTAAACACTAGAATTCGTATTAACAAACACATATAGATCAAAATTAATTATCATACATTGCAAGAAAATATCTTTAATTGAGTATGAAATATACGATAGTTTCATAATTTCATTTTTCGTTCATTTTTATCCGTTCATTTTTTCGTTCAAACTATACTTTTCTTACTCATGCAATGAGGTTGTACATATAAAATAAATAACTGTAGGTGTGTAATGAGTGGTAACTGGTATTCGTTTGAAAAATTTTATATTCATTTTCACTGGTTACCAAATAATCCATTAATCTGGAATCTGTGAAGGAACATGTAAAGACAAGTACAAGTAACACGGCTCCTGTTACACGTACATAATTGTTTTCCCATGTTTCAAAATACAGAACTAATGGAGGTGTCTAATATTCAAAGTAACTTGAGTTACATACCGATTTATTTCTTAATCTAAGAATTCTCATCTATTTAATTTCATTAATGATGTCTTAAACTTTCGAAAACAAAGCACTAACACTAATTACGTACTTACTTCAATGGTCCTTATGTACAAACTTAAGCCGACTTTGAATTTGGGTTAAGGACTATGTAGGCTCTTTTGCCTATTTGTTGTTTCTCAGGACTATAATGGTTTGTCTAAGATTTGTAAAGGCTTGATATTATTTAGGTATGATTACTTTTTAGGGTATCGGTGACAATAATCTTCTGCATCAAAAATTAATGCAAAGTGATGTGATTGTAAGACATAAAAAATACAATAAAATTTAAAAAAGCTCTATGAGTGAATTGTAATCAAATGTTTCAAATATATCAAGATAGTTAACTAGTAATACAAAATACAAAATTTTTGTAAATAGCATAATTCCTAAAATAAAGCGTTTGTTGTTTGTAATAGGGTAGAGTAAGGGTAACTTTAAACATATTAGACCTTGTCAGTCCGTATTAATTCAGATCGCTTTAATGATTCTATATGAATCCAATTCAGGGACATCAAGTACCCATGAATCAAATACAGTATAAATATACTATATAGGTTTATTAACCTTTTGTCATTAAAGCAAGCGAGGTTTAATATCGACAGTTACAAGGAATGCATCGTCCTTATTTTATTGGATAGCCGGTGATAAATTTGTTACACATCACGTCACGCAAGACACTTTAGACAGTGGAACTTTTATTAAAGTAAAGTTTTGTTGCAACAATATTTTATACTGATTCGTATTACTTTAGAGGTTTTATAAGTTTTATACATGATGAAAATCTGATTGTTGTTTTTTCTATTTGAATAATCAATTAAACACGAGTAAGTTAGGGTTAATAATATTAAGTACATAGGGCCAGTTCAACAAGTAAACAACAAATAAATATATCTAAAGTTCAAGTTGATAATTTCACAATAATTAATTACTATTTCATGAGAAGTATATGTAGTAGTTAAAAGTTAAGTAGCGAATAGCTATATGTTACTTTAATATTAACTTGTTAAAGCAGCTCGAAAGCTTGAAAACTACCACAACGAAAGTCATCGAAAATAAACCATACCCTAATTAAAGACTAAATACCAAATTATTGTGCGAAATTTATTTCATTTATAAAATGTCTAGGTATGTTTGACACTGTGGCATAACTATAATAAAGCTGTGGATATTGAGACCTCTGGTCTAAATCAATAAACAATTATTATTGACATTTAAAGTCATCCAATTATTTTTGACAAGCCTTTGACCCAGAATTCGGAAACATAGTAAATACGCAC
>LUGF01050475.1:459194-485362 GCA_001625245.1 Calycopis cecrops
AAACTAATTTTGGTATAGACAAAAGTACTCTGTGATTCTAATATTATTTTATAAATCAATGATCTGACAGAAGAAAAGCCAAAGACTACGCAAAGAACCGAGGCAGAAAATATATGTACAGTGCCACAAACTTTTCTGGCCCGGTGACCAAGACTGGAACTAAAGCCGTCATTTTGAAATGACAATCTGTTGTCAGTTTTAATAGTGGAGCGACGCACAAAACTCGTTTACCCTAAAGGGATGGGAGAAACATATTTTTAAAGTCTTAAATTTTAAAGTCAAGAAGAGAAACGTCTCCAAGCTCCATTAATAAAATAATAAAGTAAAAATGTTGATTGTTTGTAAATTTGATGTTTTACACGACCATAATTACAACATTAAAATATAATACTATTTTTTTTATTTCTAAATAACTAATAAAATAATAGTTATCATGATTTTAGTATAGTGATGCCAAAATTTCAATTACTTCCTGCATCGGACATTATTTTTACCCTAAAAATCGGAATAAATCATTTAATGGCAATACTCAATTAGACAAGACTTGTCACTCTTGTCAGAAGAGCGCCGCCACGACCGGGTCAGAAATGTTTGTGGCCAATGATATTACAAAAGTATTGTGGCACTATCTCTGTCTACGCAAAGAACCTTCAAAGAACACACAATTTTTTATAAAGGTTTTTATTTTTTTATTACTGAACTAGTTGACCCGACAGACGTCTTGTCTTCATTGAAAAATATGTTGTCATGGTAACGTGTAATGTTGTGTAGCCGAATTGTTGAACATTTTACTTTATGCTTATTAGGGTTCCGTAGCCAAATGGTACAAAACGGAACCCTTATAGATTCGTCATGTCGTCCATATGTATTACAAAATGTAAATAAATTAAAAAATAAGAGGGGGGCACTCCTTATATAGAACTAATTATATTTTTTTTTTCATTCAAAATGTATGTGACGGGTGTCTATTAATAGGTTTTCAGAAATGGCATTAAGGTTACTAAAACTATTTTTCGTCAAAATTATATTATTCGAGTAAGAGGTAGTGCCACACTGCATGCTTGCATGCAGCCGAATTGGGTCGGCACAACCGGGGAGGTACCTCTCGCTTACGTAAGACCGGCGTAAAGTGACAGCGTTGCTGTCGCGTTTCGTGCGGTGTGTAAGTAGCCGGAGGCCCATGGAGGTGGGGGGAGAAAGGAGGGCAGCGCATCTGCAGTCTCTATGCGGATGTCTGTGGGCGTCGGTAGTCATGAAAATAGCTCCGACTACTCGTTTGCCCCCTTATACCATAAAAAAAAAAATCGAAAGTTAGATGCTTCCAAAGTGAAAAAATATATGTTCCCTCCACTTTTACTTCCTAAAATAAGAGAGTGAGAAATCTAAAATTTCTATATGCTGTAGATCTCAATAAAAACTTTTAACGAAAATTGGTTCCAGCGAGATATCATTATTAGTTTTTGAGAAATAATACGCAAATACAACTTTGTCGTCCATACAAAGGCTATGAAAAACCATGTCATTTTATTTTCTGGTTAAAAATGTCGCAGTCACACCTATACGTTTACGTACGGAACCGTCGGTATGAGAGTCCGACTCACACTTGGCCAGTTTTATTATTGAAGTAAAACTTCTTTACGTGCGCTTGGCTTGGGGAGTTAGCTGGCAGGAGCGTTATAAAAATGTGTTGATCGGGCGAGGCCGGAAACGCATCGGAACGGACGTTGTCCTTCAAATTCAAAATTTGAATTCGATATAAGTGAAACTTTTTTTGTATTTCAAAAATAAATATCATAGTTATGTCATTGTAACTTTGGTAATGAATTTGTGTATTAAATCAATAATTAAGTTTTACTTCAGTTGTGTGGTCTAAAGAACACACATTTTTTTTGTTGGCGCAAGGCAATACATATATATGATTATGATCAATGTGAGACTCGACGTTAGGGTGTACAATACCGACTAAACCCCTGTGAATGCCTTAAGCCGTTATAATTGGAGGGTCCAGGATCAACAAACAACAGGATACCTCCAGCTACAGGCTGGTATTGGTAAAAAGGCAGACTTCTCCTCCTTGGTGACTGTCCGGCTGCCTCTGAACAGTCCCAACTACCACGTCGGAACAGTGCAACAGTCAGGTTTCCATTCGGACCTCTGGCCCCAGTAGGTACTCCAAGGTATCACCCCACCAATGTGTCCGAATCAGACCCGCCAATTGTCCTAATTCACGCCGCTTTCTGCTGATTCAGAGGGACGGGCGTAGAACATTATAGCTAAGCTTCTCTTAGTTTGGCCTCTCCTCTGTATGTGTAGTCCTGTTCGGCATAGCCTTGGCGATCACAGACACACGCATGCCCCTCACCACGTCAAGATGGCAGCATCTTCGGGGGGAACCTGTTACTTTTCCCTACAATAGTATACTTCAAGTCGAGGTACCGACTGCAGAATTATAAATATTGATAAATTATAGCTTAATATATGTTACCGAAGATATACAATAGCTATATAATAATAATACCAAAAAGTGACAGCCACACAACATATAGACAGGCATAAATATTGTACAATTTTATTATATTATGTATAGATAATTTATACAAAAAAGAAAAGCCGACGGGCAGCAAAAGCTAGGCTCGGGACGGGCTATCGTAATTTGTCAATTTACCGTTCGTCGGCAAGCCGTTTGGTTTACAGACATAACTACCTGCTAAAGTATACTATAACTACCTGCGCCCCGCGGTTTCACCTACGTAAATGTTGATCCTGTAGAAAATAGAAAATCATCAAAAAATGTTCCTATGGGATACCATAGGAACATTTTTTCGGAATAAAAAATATCCTATGTGTTAATCCAACTAACCCTCTACGTGTGTGCCAAATTTCATGAATATCGGTTTAGCAGTTTTTGCGTGAAGGAGTAACAAACAAACAAACTTTCGAATTTATAATATTAGTAGGATTATACTAAGCCTAAGGAGAATCTATCGACAATTGACATATTTGTTGGTTGTCAAACGTCAAATATTATGATTGCGTTGAGAAATCTAATTTGCGACAAAGCTTACGATTTATCAAACTACACAAAAATAATCAGTTAAAAAAAACTAAGTACAGTTTTTGAATGAGAATTAATATGCTCTTATAAATTCTAAGTATTTATTTATTTTAAACTAGGTATTATTTCAATTTAATTTTTATTTATTTCTAAACGACAGGACGAATATCAAATGTTTGACAGGTAATAGTTTCTATGGGAAAACAAAATTGTTGTTGTTAGTATATTCTTAGCATTTTTTTATATTTATTCAACTTTTAAACCTTCCCTGAACTTTCAAAATTAATTCAAAACCAAAATTAGCCAAATCGGTTTAGCCGTTCTTTAGTTTTTGTGACTCTAATGAACAGCAATAATTTTTTATTTAAATAGAAGAAGATGATTTAATTCTACAGATAAGATTTTTTTATGGTATAAAAGGGCAAACGAGCAGTCGGAGCCATTTTCATGACTACCCACGTCCACAAACATCCGCATAGAGGTTATACGGAGGCGCTGCCCTCTTTTCTCCTCCCACCTCCATGGACCAACTGCTACTTACACACCGCACGAAACGCGACATCACAGCTGTCACTTTACGCCGGTCTCGTGTAAGCGAGAGGTACCTCCTCGGTCGTGCCGACCTAATTCGACTGCATACAAGCATGTAGTGTTACACTATCTCTTACAAAAACTTAATGGGCTAGGAATCCGTTTTAGTTATTTTAGGCTAGGAATCCGTTTAAGTTATTTTTGTGATCGGATTTCTGGTTCACATTCCTTCTATGATAATTATTCTATAATTCTGTAATATACTTCTGTAACAGCATCATCATAAGCCTTCTTCTACCAGATTTGTTATATGCATCCGTCAACATGCAACGATCAGTCTTGGGCATCTGTCCTTGTCCGCTATCTTTCATAATTATATGTGTACCCACTGATCTTTCAACTGGTCTCTTAAGCCGCCACGGTCTCCATTTTATGATTGCTTTACACAACGAGTCCGATTTTTTGGCTACACCGCCTGCCTCATTACTTTACTTACTTAGAGACCGAATACGATCTTAAACATGACGGGAATTGCTATCCTACAAAGGCTAGTAGAGTTTTTTAAGCTAAATAATTCCAGCGTCTTTGTTCGCATCTCGTTTCGGTCGATGAGATGTACGTTTCAATTATTGTCATCAGCAGCAGGAAGACATCCACTGCTAGACACAGGTCATTTACCTACGTTTCAATGGATTTGTATTTTAAGAATCGTATCATTTGTCTCTGTTAGATATTTTGTTTACTGAAAAATACTACTATATACTGCCGACTTGTCTGTCTGTAGGTCTTTCTGTTTGTACGGGATAATCTTTTGAACGACTTAACTGATTTTGATAGATTTTCACTCAAAGATAGTAAAATAAACTAAAACTTTCATTCGGCCGTTCACCAGGAAATTCAGGGCACATCCCAAGTTGAAAAATATACGGGATTCGGACTAAAATCGTAAGTCTCTTTTCTCTACTTACATATCTCTATTTATATAATATCTTCTTAGGATCTTCAAGACAGAGCATACTCTAATCTTAAAGGTCGGCAACGCAACTGCAAAACCCTTGTTGTTGCAGATGTCTGTGGACGTCACCGGCTACTACTGCCCGTTTGCCCCTGTCCTATAAAAAAAATATCTAATTCAAGTAAGATCAATTCTATCTTGGGTTTAATTTATAAAAGAAAACGTTAAGTAACGCTACGAGCCGCTATCTCATGAATTGAATGAGATTTTTCTCATCTTTATTTTGTCAAAATGTCGAACCAACATATTCTAGCTATTTTGACAAAATATTCTGTAAATTATGCGTTTTTGCTTTTATAAACGTTGTTTGGATATTTGCATACTTAAAACATAAAATACCTAATACATTTCAAATTAGTCTATAAAGCTTTTAGTGAAACACGACTTTGATAAAGTTGAACCACGTCTACAATAAAGATCGGAGCAATAACCGACTAAAAGTATCGCTTACAGAATTTTAATTGTATCCTCCGCATTGTATTCCAGTTACATTAATTCTAAAGAAGTTCTAAAGAACAAGGACCCTCAACAATAAAAAATTAACGCGATTCTTTTATGGAATTACTGTCGCATAAAAAGATGTAAGTATAGAAGTGATGACCAACTTGATTCGAGTTAGGGTCGACTTTTATACTACGGGAAAGCTGTGGGATCTGCCAAGCACATACTACACTTAAATAGCATTCGTGAGGAAGTTTATAGTTTTAGTTTATATAAGTTATTTATTTATTTATTTATAATTTATGTACACAGGAAAATAACAAATAATAATAATTCAGAAAAAACTAAGAATACAAAGGTGCAACTTATTCCAAATAGAAATTTCTTCCAGCTGACCTGACACAGGAGAACTAGATACTTTACAACAGTGTCGGGTGTACACGGTAATTAAATATAAATTTAAAAAAAATGGTTTTAAATTAAAACACTATACAAACATATAGATAAATACTTAGATATATACATACTTATTTTAATACATAAATACATACATACATATGCTTATATGGTACTATTTTTAGGTGATATATGTCAAAGTATAGAAGTTTAGATAGATAGTCTAGAAGTGAGAGAGAAAGAAAAAATGCTTACACTGTGTTGTGCAAATACTCTTTAACTCTCTTCTTAAAAAGACCGAGTGTTTTACAATCCCGTATTTCATACGGCAAGGAATTCCATAGTCTGGCAGAAAGGACAGTGAAGGAGTTGGAGAAGTAATTCGTTTTGTGGATAGGTATTTCTAGAATAGTGCGTCTATGAGATCGGCAGGAAGAATCCTCGAGATGGGCAAGAGAGAAACGAGAGCGTAAATAGGAAGGAGAACAGGGATTGAAGAGAACGTTGAAGAGGAGACTAAGGATTCTAAAATTTCTACGCTGACGTATAGGCAGCCATTTCAATTCCTTGCGAGCCTGGGATACGTGATCATATTTTTTTAGTCCAAAAATAAAGCGAATGCACAGGTTTTGCAAGCGTAAGTTATTAGTTTATATAAGTATATATTACATATTTTTCACGCAATCGACTAGACTACGAGGCAGGATCTACCTGTTGGCAACCTCTAATGTATAGGTTACCTGGCTTACACGAAACCGGCGTAAAGTCACAGTTGTGTATAGATAAATTTGCATAAAAATAGGTAACAAACGGACGAAAATGTTCACAAACCGTCTATACATCATATCAGAGAGACAGAAGTTTGGTAACGGCGTAAAAAAGTGGGCTTTTGATGTGATTTATTGTTGAATATTTCAAATATTTCGCTGACGAAACAATTTATTGCAATTGCAAAAACGACTGCTGCACAATTTTGTTTGGGTTTGATAAATATATTTTTATACCACTGTGCACTGGTGTTTAACCACGAAAAATGAATTTTTCAATAACTAATAACGCGCTGAGGTTTCCCACCCATTTTGATTTAAAAGAAATGGGATCATTTGCATACAAATAGTCTATTAGACAAACATAATATGCAATAACATTATTCATAAAACCGGCCAAGTAACAGTCGTTTCGCAACGGAGGGCTACGAACGAGGTGTACGAGCTAATTATAGAGCGTAAATAAAATAGTATATAATACATATTTTCAGGCGCCTGCACAGTGCACATATTTTCCCCGAAATGAACTACACATATTAATTAATAGTAGGTAATGGTTTTTAGTGACATTATTATAATTTACCAATTTTTCTGATTTATTCTTTTATTTGTACTGCAAGTCTTTCAAGGCTTCAAGATATTTCAGTTCTTAGAATTGGACATAAATTTCTACTTGAGTATAACATATTCTCAATAAAGATAGATAGAAAACAAAATTATTCTTAAATGTTTCTGTTTTCCTTTGAGACACGGAACCCTAAAAAAGGTTTCGATGATATTATTTCATATTTTTGCTACATGCAAAATCTCTACGAATAAAGAAGAGTTGTGATTCCAAAGATGGCACATCGATGGGGCATAGAAAGGAAAATATAAAATAAATGTAACTGCATTGGGTACGTGCGGGGTATTTTTAGTACATCAAATATATTAAATTTTATATTCGCTGACCTGACAGATGAGGTTTTGTCGTAATTGCAGGATTTGTTGTCATGGTAACGGAGAAAATGCCACACCTCTTATTTTTGCTCTTTGGTCACACCTACCTTAGTAAGAAAATTTGAGACTTTTTAGCTCGTTTTAATTGGTATTTCCGCATCATTCTACAAATAACGCCCTCTCATAACAGACTCATAAATAAAATTAATATCAAATTAGGTACTGTCGTTCTGAAGTTATAGTTTTACTTCAATTTTTAATCTGTTGTAGAGGATTTTAATAAACAGGGAAATAATTTAAAAATAATATTACATTCGAGTCTAATTAGATGAATAACCGTAAAGTACATTTTGTTTATTTTCGCCTATTTGCCATAAATATACAAAAAAAAAATGTTTATATCATCAAGGGAAAAAATATCTTTGCATCGAAATATCTATACATATAATAAAACAGTAAAATCCAGGTGTCTGTACATTGAATATATTTACAAAAAACTAATTGGGTGCGATGTTAAAACAGTATTAGAACACTTTTAAATGTTTTTGATTTTTTTCTGTCTGTCTGTTTTTCCGGGTTTAATCTCCGAAACTACTGAACGGATTCAAATGAAACTTTTTGTGGTGTATAGATACTAAGCCTGGTCAACATCAAAAACACTTTTTACTGCGGTAAAATCGCACATTCCTACGGGAATCGCCAGTGTGCCTAAGGTCCTAGAAATAACAGAATTACCTTCTTTAATTTTTCTTAAAAAATTTGGATTTTGATATTACCGCTTTATTCCCCGAGGCAAGCCTAATGGAATCTGAACCTAGCTAACCTCGTATCATATCGTTATCACGTAGGTTTTTCAAGTACCTGTATCTCAAAACTTTACGAACAAACAAAAACATTACAATGTAGAAAAGTACTTCAAAACAATTACGAGATGAGTTTCGGAAAGATCACGTTCCTTATTATACTTACAAGGATTCCGTATTGAGTAACAAAGAAACATTAAAAATTTTATATAATTAATCTGGAATAGACGAACCATGTCCTCTTCGTTGGGTATCAAAAATAATAATTGTTCAATCGTATTAAAATCTATATTACTTCCTGATAATGTAGCTATCTATTATCTTTATTCTTCTCGTTGTCTAGTGGCAAGCGTGTTTAACCACAGACGTTAGGTCTCGGGTTCGAATTCCAGGCTGGGCCAAAAATTGTTATTGGATTTTTTCAATCTCTAATAACAGTCCGGAGTCAGGAAGTTGAAGCAGAAAAAGTTAGGTGTTACAACCCCGTGCCTCGGAGAGCCGTCGTCGGTTCCACGCCTGATTTCTCTCTATTAAGGCACCTCCTTCTAGGAAAGGAAGGCGTCAGCAGGGTCAAGTCGTGAACTTCATAGCAATTTATTGACATTAATGGGTTGCATAGCGCCTCTTGCAACCGGTCTTTTCTTAGAAGTGCTAAACAAGTTAACAAGCGAGTATAGCAGTCCTGCTAGTTACCGGACCTTCAATAGGGTACAACAAAATAAAGAACTACTACTAGATTAAGTAATTGATAATTATTAAGAGGTAGGCCATACTGCATTAGCCAAATTCGGTTGTCACTGTCGGGGAGGACTCCGGCTCACATAATACCACCGCGTAGCGACAACTAGGCTGTAACGTTTTGTGCGGTTTGTTAGTTGTCAGAGGCCCATGGGAGGATGGATATGCGGCTAATGCATCTGTATACTGATTCAGCGGATATTGATGTGCGTCGGTTGTCATCGAAAGAATCGTTTGTCACCTAATACTTAAACTAGCTGTGGTTTCTTCCGCGTAAATTACGATCCCGTGAAGAAAGAAAATTATCCCATGGCATCATATAGAAACATTTTTTCGGGATAAAAACTATTCTAAATGTTAATCTAAGTTACTCTTAATATGTGTGCCAAATTTGAAGAAAATCAGTTCAGCAGATTTTGCGTAAAGGAGTAACAAACAAACAAACATACAAACTGTCGCATTTTTATTATTAATAGGATAGAATAAGTCATGAGCACTGGTTGAATGTTATAATTTCCTGAAAACCTATTAGTAAATTTGTATTATAGCTCCTTGGCAGCGGATATTATATTTGTGTGTTTACAAAGAAGTATGAAGGTTATTTGCGTCGTTGCTACAAAACAGTCCTTGTAAACTTCTCTTGGGACAGGGCACCGTTGAATTTAATTATTACTTAATCATTTTTTTATAGCATATGGGGTAAAAAGTCAGTGTTATGTTTAGTTACTACCGACGCGACCTCCAAAGACATTTCATAATGATATATGATAATAATTGTATTTAAACTAATAAAGTTGTAAGTAAGTTATAAAACTTTCATGAACACAGAGCAGAAATATTAACATACTAAAGCAGTAGCAAACAACTTAATGAGAATACTCGTGCCCGAAGCGGTATGCAGAATTCGAAAAGTCATGACAATGACTACACTCAGATTTTTACCCGCTCTTTCAATAAATATATATAATATATAAATATATAAATATAAACATCTGTGGACTTTGCACACCACGTTAGCCTAGCCCCGTGCTAAGTACCTTAAGGACTTGTGTTACGGGTACTAGACAACGGAGTATATTTAATATGTTTTATAAATTTAAGAAATTTTATATCTTTAAGTTTTTTATTATAGATATACATATAATACATATATAAACATCCATGACCAAGGCGGGATTCGAACCCACGACCCCTGGCGCAACATGCTCCACTTATCCGAGCCCTGTACCACTGCGCCACCCAGCTTCGGTGCATAGCTAAACAATTTTCTAAACAATAAAAAGAAAAGACTATGTAAAATAAAGTTTCTTAATAGCCATAATGATAATGATAACGTTATTAAAGAACCTCGTTATGTAGTTAACAATATTTTAAGTAGAACTAGAAATTATATATATTTTGTTGTGTATTGTGTATTGTATGTACGAAAGAATATTACTGAATTCAATGAGAAGAGTGCTAATCATGATAGAAATACTAGGAACAGGCACAAACTAGATGTACCATTTCATAGACTGAGCAGAGTAAAGAATTCCTTTAGGGGTCAATGTATACGCCTCTACAACAAAATCCCAGAAAGCGTTCAAAAACTCTCAATCAACAAATTTAAAAAAGTAGTTAAGGAACGCTTGTGTGGTAAGGGATATTACAAAGTAATAGATTTTATGATCGATACCACACCTTGGGAATAGTACCCTCCTCCCAGGCTACTTCTATACAAAAATAAATGTGAATTATATTTTTTTTTAATGTATATAAATGAAGAATGTATAATGAAGAATGTATAATGAAAAAAATGAATGAGGCCCGCTGAGTTTGTTTCGCCGGTTCTTCTCAGGACAGGGCTAGGGTTGAACCGGTGGTAGATGAAAATTTTTGACGTTCAAAAAGCAATTTTTCAAATTCTATTTTGAATAAAAATATTTTGATTTTGATTTTGATTTTGATAAGTATTAATCGCAATAAACAGAATATAAGCAAGTGAAAATATCTACCTTAATTACATTTTCTCAATACTCTTATAATCCCTTTTGGTTTGGGTTACATCTTGATAAATATTGTTAATGTAATTTGTATTTTATTTAAGAACTCCATTACTGAATAATCGACTGAAGATAAGATTGGTGTCAAGGGAGCTTTTTGGACTTTTAATGGAATGAATGAATGTAAATACTAAATAGGTTCCGTTTTCTCTTTCTTCCTACGAGTATATTATATACAGTAATTTGCTTGTGTGTTGCTAACATGCCTTTCGTATTCATCTTATTAATATTATAAATGCGAAAGTTTGTATGTTTGTTTCTTTGTTTGTTTGTTTGTTACTCCTTCATGCAAAAACTTCAGAACCGATTTTCATGAAATTTGGCACAAACATAGAGGGTAACTTGGATTAACACATACCAAAAAATGTTCCAATGGGATGCCATGGGAAAATTTTCCATGATATAGAATTTTACGCGGGTGAAACCGCGGGGTGCAGCTAGTACGTGTATATGTAAATGTCTATGCCTGGGCAGCAATTATATTTAATTTTTTTTCGTGGCTATAAGGTGACTAATTACTGTCCTCGTTAACTTGGGCACGTTTCTGTACATGTGTTTAATTAGATCTCCTCCACTATGCCACTGGATACTAACAAACTCGTAGTAAACCTGACAAAATAGGGGTTAGGGTGGTAAGTTGATCCCATTGCACGGACCAGTTGGAGGTGGTTGATGTAGTTTGTCGGGTCGGAGACGGTGGTTCTATTTTTCGGAGCTTTTCAAGTGACTGGCCAGTCACCTAGGTACCCTGTTGCTGACAGCATTGGCGGCAGATTTGACAAGTGGGTTTTTAGGTATTTGGTTCAACCGCGTGTCGCACGCTTCCATCGGATCCCAACTACGGCAGTACGTTAATCCGTTGTCTCGTGAAACCAAGAAAAAATATACTGGGTTACTTTTTGGTCACCGGTCAAATTTTCAGGTTTGGTTCAAAATAAAAAAAACATTTATGAAATAAAAAGAAATGAAAAAGTAATTAGATATAATTACTTTGTCATACAACATATTTCTTGGTCACCACGTGTCATCTGTATCGCGAGTTGCGACCGGCCGACGTCACTGACCTTGAAGTAGATTCATTTCGCGTCTGAAGAACAATTGATGTATTTTTAAGGACAATTTCAAATCGATTTTTATTTAACAAAATATTACAATTAGACGATAGAATTTAAAACACACCTTTGGAATGATGATTACTTCCTTATTTTAAAATTTGGCCGGTGACCAAAAAAAGTAACCCGGTATAGTGATAGTATCTTGTAGTCAATAAAATACTATCTATCTGAGGTACTAATATTTAGTAGTCTATTGACCTTCGATGTTATTTGTTGCTTCTGACATAAATTTAATTTAATTTTTAAACTTTTAAAATTAACGCCATTAACTGTACAGAGACGGGCTTTAGGTTTTGTGTGCAGTGCCAGAAATGATTCAGCTCAGATAGGTTACCTAGTTATGTAATCGTAGTTTGCCACGAAATTACTAGCTCAACTCAGACACAACGTTGAGCCAGAAAGTTAGAATAAAGCTTAAAAAAAATTGAAATTGGAAAGCCATATTTTTCTTTTTTTCCTTTCCAACATTTAATTCAATAAGGCTTATTTACATTAGACATCGAAACAGAATTAAAAAAAATAAGTGAAGTTCACGATCTTATATAATCCATCTTAAAACTTAATGAAACCTACAAAATGTTATATTACAGGGCTAACGAATGAATTTGTCTCACCCAACACCAAATAGGTTTGGCAAAAAAAGGTCAAAGCAGAGGCGGCAGGTCGTAAAGGCTAATGGAAACATTTTGGGTCGCTCGCGCTTAGGGAAAACGAAACATCTTCCTTTTATTCTTCCTGTACCCGGAACCCACGTTATAACAACAACTGATAGATAATGTTGTCGATAAAACCAATATTGAACACTAATTTTTCCTCGCGGTTTCTTTCGCGTTGAAGCCCTTCAATCAATATCAATAAACATTACATTCAAATAGAATTGCAATAGAATTTCAATATCACAATATTCTTTTGACGAATCTAATTTTTTTTAATAACATGTGACCTATGTCATTTATATGTAGGTACATGTTTTCATGTTTCATGATGATCGGTTGAGTAGTTTTGGCATGAAAGCGTAACAAACAAACTCACATTCACATTTATAATATTAGGATTAACATCACAAACAAACGTATAGTGCACATATTTGAAATACCAAGCTCATTTGAAAAACAAAAATAGTTTTTCGTAGTTATAAGGTTATAAAGTACGATGATGATGATAATGAAATTTAATTTATCTACGAAAAATTTGTAGGTAGCAAATAAAAGCCTCGAGATTCAATAATATATTCACCAACACGTGAAAATCAGACAAATTCAAGATAGAAGGAACTTTATTTGAAACAAAGCGCGTATATATTGGAAGGTAAGAACCCTTTTTGGCGTTTATAACATATTTTTGGAGAAGCTTTTGTACTTCTTAGTTATTGTTCGAAACATAGCCAACTCAATATGAGAAAGGCGTCTATTGTTGGATAAGACTTTAAGCTGTGTATTTTAATACATACGAGGGGTGATCCGAAAGTATATAAATACAACGAATATGATAATAAAAAAAAAATATTTTTCGACATAGTCTCCTAACAAGTCTATACATTTAGTCCATCTCTTTTCTAAACCTAGAATTCCTTTAGAAAAAATTCTTGATCTTGACTCTCAAAAAATTCTTTGACAGCGGCCATCACTTCGCTATCGTCGTCAAATTTCTTGCCCGGATGTGTTCTTTGAGCCGAGGAAAGAGAAAGAAGTCACTGGGGGCTAGGTCCGGCGAATAGGGGGGGGTGTTCTATCAATTCAAAGCCCGCTTCTTTAATGGCAGCCATGGCAACTGAAGCTTTGTGAGCCGGCGCGTTTTCTTGGTGAAACAGCACTCCAGCCCGCAGTTTGCCGCGCCTTTTCTCCTTAATAGCATCCCGCAATCTTTTTATTTGTTCTGCATAGTAGGAGCCCGTAATAGTGGCTCCCTTTTCCCAACAGTCCACCATAATAATTCCTTTAGCGTCCCAAAAAACGAAAGCCATAACCTTCCCTGCTGAGCTCGACACTGAATTACTTCGGCTTCGGTTCGTCAGCTCGTTTCCATGTCATCGATTTCTGTTTGGTTTCGGGATCAAAGTGGTGAATCCAGGTCTCATCCATGGTCACAAAACGTGTCAAAAAATTTTCCTTGTCCGCCTGGAACTTTTGGAGATTCGCTGTCGAAATGTCGACTCGTTTCTGTTTTTGTTCGTCGTTTAACATTCTCGGCACCCAACGCGCGGAGACTTTTTTCATATGCAATTCGTTCGCAAATATTCTTTGAATACTGCCATATGAGTACCCTGTGACCTCAGCTACATGCCTGATAGTGACTCTTCTATCAGCCAATACAATTTCTTCAACTTTTTTCACGTTTTCTTCAGTGAGGGACGTGGTTGGCCGTCCTTCTCGATGTTCGTCTTCTGTCGATGTTCTTCCCAGCTTAAACTCCTTAACCCAGCGTGCAACTGTGGAATATGGAGGGAAAGAGTCCCCTAATGTTTCTACTAAGTCGCTGTGTATGTCTTTGGTAGACATTTTTTTCAGGCAGAGGTATTTAATGACGGCTTTAATTAATTTTTTTTCCATTTTGACGTTCACTCCCCAGAATTGCGTATTCAAATGAATATAACTCTCTGGAATCATGACCTATTTAAAGGAATTTTTGTACCTGGCCTAATGGATACCTAAGTGATTAGAGGATATTTAATTATTTATATTCTGTGCATTGGAAATAACCGGTTATCATTACTTTTGGATCACCCCTCGTAAGTATCATTGTATAAAACTGTATGAATGAAGGAAAAGGATATTTAAGGGCGACAACACACACGAGAATTTTAGACGCGGCGACCAGCAACTTAGTGGTTGTCCACTCTGCGACCCTAGCGCGGGTGCGAATGCGGGCGCGGAAAAAATCAAACATGAAAACCAGCCTTGCGTCCACACTGCAGTGGCGGGGGCGGGAGCCTAGCGCGACTGCACTAAGCGACTCAGCGCCCGTCATTCTGTCAAGGCAACGGATATTGTGTCAATTGAAAAAGAACCTTAACTCGAATGAAGATCATTATTCTATAGATAAATAGAAAACCGTCTAAGTGGTTGTCCATACTGAATGCGCGCCGCCGCGCCCACCGCAGCGCATTCAGTATGGACAACCACTTAGACGCTTGTTAGAAGCTGAATGCAGCGACTAGATGCGGGGAGTCGCGAGATCGCGATCATCTACTGCGACCGATCGCAGAGAGTCACTAAATTCTGCGACTGTATCGATGCAGTCGCAAAGTAGTTTTCAGCGTTTAAAAGTCGCGTGTGTGCTGTGGCTCTAAGTAAGACTCAGGTCGCAAGAAGCAAGTCAGCATTTCGATTTTATAAAGATTATGTTTAAAATTGCGTAGTAATTAAAAGCAGGAAATGAAAAGTAGACTGAATTTCAATGTTCTTTTCAATTTCTAAGCGAATTTCAAATCTTTTCAACGACTAAAGAAACAAAGCGATTAAGAGGTGTTTATTTGAAAATTATGTGTAAAATGGATAACATACATTTTCTTTATACTTACTAAATATATTAAAGATGTATTGTTTAAAAATTTCATAGGTTCTAAATTGTCACTTGCTTATTTTAGAGTCACTCTTTATTTAGGCTAATCTAGATTACTCTACAAATTAGATGGTTATTTTGATAATATACAAATGGTCTAGATTTCAACTTTTTATTTGGAACTGAAAAACGGAATGATGGATCGTTACTTTCTATTACACTGTTAGATGGTCGGCAAAAGTATAAATTTTTATGAAAACGTCCGGTTCGCTCGTAATATCAAGTCGTAAATATCGGTAAATAAAGACGCCGGTAAAGTATTCCTGAATTAGCTGCACTTACTACTATTATATTAAATTGAATCTTTCCGTTTGTATATTTGGTATATACCTATACTATGAAAGGATTACGAGGTGCATATAGTTGTCCGTTGGTGTTGGTGGATTTGATGAATTCAAATAATAGAATTATATACGTCATGAAACATAAGGAAAACTCCATATATTTCATGACGTATATAATTCTAGTGCCTGTCAATAGTAATTTATTAATTCATAGACTCTATAGTAAAAGTGAGTGGTTTGGCTGTTTAATGTCCCTAGACACTATCTATTAACAAAAATAGGCCTAATACAATAAATTTTACATAATATGTTTTTTACTCAACGCACTGAAAAAGGCAAGCCACACTTTTTAACTAGAGTGTAGAGTTAATGAAGTTATAGCTTCTATGTAAAGATCATGAGGAGCTAAAAGCTTGGCTTTACGTGATATCTCATAACTTGTTTACAGTTTTCACATTGCACACTTCTTGATAACATTTTACATTATAATGTTTTTGGTGGGATATTTTATATATATATTAGCTAACCCAATAGACGTTGTCCTTTCGGAATTACAGAATTAGTTATGGTCATTTGTACCGTGGCAAAATTGTCATCACGTTACCATAGCAAGAAATATAATATTTTTTTACCTTTTTTAAACATTTTCGCATTAGTTTTCAAATACCTTCCTTGGCGTTGCCTTAACTAACGCAAAAATAAAACTATTATCATATTTGGGACAATCATTCTGATATTGTCTATATATATAAAACTCAAATTATCTATATATATAAAACTCAAATGTGACATAGCCAGCTATCAACGCACAGCCCAAACCACTGCACGGATCAAGCTGAAATTTGGCATCCTGGTAGATGTTACATCGTAGGCATCCGCTAAGAAAGGATTTTTAGAAATTCAACCCCTAAGGGGGTGAAATAGGGTGTTGAAGTTTATATGGATTTCTTAGAAATTAACGCGGGTGAAACCGCGGGGCACAGCTAGTTTATGTAATATAACTGATAATCCATGCTGGATAAGCTTAGTATAATCCTTATATTGAATTGGAGTGAGGAATTTTTACATTTTCCAGCTGCCTTCTCTACTACTACCTACTAACTAGACCAGATTTCTTATTACAATCATCAGTTCCAGCGTCGAAATATGCTATAATTGAACGCCAACATTGCTAATCCCGGGTCTCTAATAATGATAATAAAGTCATTATTAAGAGCTAACGGTATTACAAAGAGAAATTTAATTAAATTTATTAAACAAAAGCTAGAGACAGCTGTACGGGGCAAGCTGGACCGGGGCTATCTTTAGTCTTTAAGTTTTTTGCTTTCAAGTCCTATGTTGGAGTGTTTCCTGGTATCGGTAGACTTATATAAATATAGCTAACAACTGGTATGAATTTAAAAAATGAAGTGGTTTGATGTTCTTATGTGTGAATTTATTCTTTACTCTTTTGCTCTATAACTATTGTACTAATTATCATAAAATCGACAACCAGCTCATATATTTGCCAGTTTAATTTGTCTTTAAAAACGTATTCGTCTAAAGTGTAATAGATAAATCGCAGTTAAGGGAGTACCTTGCGACATTGCAGCCGAATTGGGTTGGCACGAGCGGAGGCGAAGAACCTCTTCCATCCACATTATCGGCTTAGTGTCAGCTGTGCTGTCGCGTCTCGTACGGTGTGTGCGTATCCGGTGGCCCATGGAGGACAAGAGGAAAGGAGGCAACGCATCTTTATAACTATACGAATATGCATGGGCGTTCTCAGTCAACTCCACAACGTAGTATGTCAAGTGCCTCCGATTTCTCGTTTGCTCCTCTATAGTATAAAATAAAAAATATTCAATTGTTGTATTTTTATGAAATTGGTTTTAAAAGTACCTCTCGTTCACATGGACTCGACGTAAGAAATTAATCGAACAAAAATCTTTGAACCTCTGAGCCTGAAAAAAGAAACTTGTTATTGATAAAATGTAATCATTGGAAATTCCTAGATTTGTAACGATGGCATTTTGAAGTTGATAAATTGATGAACTAATATTTAATAAACTATTTTAGATAGTATATCTTTTCAAGACAATAAATTTTAAGCGAATATTGGTAAAAGAAAATCACGTAATGAGTATATGAAAAGATAGGAAAATTGACTAATACCTACTATAAGGTAAGTAAAAGTATATTTTAGAAAACACATCAATGTTGTCTTCTGGTTGCCCTTCTATTCCCACTCTAGTGTCGATTGGTTTGTTTCGGCTCAATTCCTAAGGGATTTCCTAAAGATAAAAGAACCCTTCCATGATCACTTGTTGTCCTACTATCTATAAGGACAGATGTCAACACCCTTTCTGTAAGGAAGGTTTGAGAAACAATATTTTATTAAGATAGTTTATAATAGTAATGAAATGATAGTATCGGGAAGTATTATGAAATAGTGCCATAGCTGCATTGCAACTGACTCGGCAAGCACGACCAGGGAAATAATAAGGACTGTTCGTTTTAGTAAGAGGTAGTGCCACGCTGCAAGCTTGCTGAATTGGGCCGGCATGACCAGGGATGTATCTTTCGTTTACAAAGCGACAAAAATAAGGTTACAGCTGAGCGGTCGCGTTTCTTACGATGTGTCAGTAGCCTGTGGCCCTGGGAGGTGGGAGAAGAAAAGAGGTCAGCGCATCTGTAGACTCCTACTTGAATGTCTATGAGCGTCAGTAGTCATGAAAAGGCTCCGATTGCTCTTTTGCCCCCTTATACTTTAAAAAAACCTATTCAATACGACCATGTAGTGTTGCTATAATTGTTTCACTT
This sequence comes from Calycopis cecrops, assembly GCA_001625245.1. NCBI lineage: Eukaryota > Metazoa > Arthropoda > Insecta > Lepidoptera > Lycaenidae > Calycopis > Calycopis cecrops. Next base: position 477,684 of record LUGF01050475.1, read on the forward strand.
AATATCAAGGTCAGAGTATTGAAATTTTTAGTTACAAATATAATTAATTGCATATAGGAAAAGAAATGTTTTTTTGCAAAGATATAATCAACCCCTAGATCAAAATATATCAGCTAAAACTGTATAACGTTTTATCTTTTATCAAACGCAACACAAGGGCGTAAATCAGACTTATTATATAAGATGCCTTGGATTATTTGAAATGTCCCTGCAATTAATTGATGAGATCCTATGTCTGTAGATTCTATAAAGCATAAATTCGGATCGATACTAATTACAACTGAGGCAGTTGCCAATCATGTGAGACTCGTCTTTAAGAAATGTTGTTCATGTTAGTGGGCGATTTTTTTATAATGTACGAGCTGCAGCAGTCGGAGCCATTTCAAGACTACCGACACATATAGGTTACATAGATGCGTTGCCCTTCTTTTTTCTTCCCCCTCAATGGGCCAACGGCTACTTACACGCCGCACAAAACACGGTAGCACAGCTGTCACTAGACAGTGTGATGGAAGCAGAAATACCTCCTCTATTAAACTACTACTATTCCAATTGCGCCAAAGCTCTGTATTATTTATTAAAACCTCGATTATTCAATTACTAAGTATCTTAATTTAGTACTTTGAATCTGATCATACCAGCCCATGATTAAATATGGGAGTGGTACTTCCGCTGGGTGCGGCGGCCTAATTTGCAAAACCGCAAACATTTCATTTATTTTACCGCTATTTGTTGGCAGGATATCATGGAAAACACGTTTAAAATACAGAAATAAATCTTTTACCAGTGAAAGCCTTCATATTTCTCGCAATATGTATTTTGACAACCTTAATACTATGATTAATCGCTTTTGGTTAGAAGAGAAAGTGTACGTTATAATCCCTGAAGGATTACAGAGTTAACGGTAGTATTAAAATGTAAATGAATAATTCACAATCTTACCTTAAGCAAATAAAGTAACTTTGAAGTTTATTAAGAGGTTAGCGTGCCTCGGGAATAGAGACGTATCGCCCTCTGTCGCAGTTCTCGTTTATGACAAAAATAATTCTGAAAATTTTGGTAACTTACCATACACATAGCTATATTAAGCTATAGCTTACGTATGCAGCGTAATTATTATTTATTTTAATTTTTATATTTTACTATACAGCCACGTTGCTCGTCTTTCTTCTTCCCCTCCTTGATGACTCAATTCAGCTGCAATGACGATGTAGAAAGTAAGAGGTTTGTCCGTAAATAAATATTTTTTTTCAATCAAGGTTAAGTACGTAAGAAGTAAATCCGAAAACATATTGTATACAAACTACTCTTGAACGCGAGCAGAAGACAGTTCATCCGGTTACAGTACGTGTGGACTTCGAGTGTGACCGATCCCATATTAGTTCTAAACTTTAACTACAGCATTAATCCGATTAGTCAATTTTGATGGCCTTTTAGTTGCTATGCCAAATAGCGTTAAGAGGTCACTAATGGTTGCTACCCCCGGGCTCGTCACTGACCTCTGTATACTTATATGTTAGAACACTTACGTAAACTTATTTAACATACACATTTAATTAATGCAAATACCTAATTTCCTCGTCACATTGGATAACTTGAAAAATGAATTTACGGACTTCATGCATATTTTGTTTGTAATAGGTTCTATATAAAAGGTTTTAACAGAATGTTTTTTAAAGAAAATCTCACATAAATTAGATAAGTTCAAAAAAAAATATATTTTATTTGTATTTTTAGAATTAGTGATTTTATTTTGATTATATAAATGAACATGGCGATGATGGTCAAACACGTCTTTGGTTATATGTTAAGCAAAATATATGAAATGAAATGAAATGAAATATACTTTATTGTGCACAAATAAATTATAAAGTACAAACAAACACAAATATAGAACACGATAAATAAATAATTCTTGTGCACAAAAGGCGGTCTTATTGCTTGAGAGCAATATCTCCCAGACAACCTATAATAGACTTGATATTGTATTAGACTTGATTTGAATGAAATTGGATACATTTAATAGCTAATTTAAAAAACAAACTAATATTATATTGAAACTACTTTAATCATCCATTCCTCCCTTTGCTTGTAGCCGATAAAATACGTTCAATGGAACATCTATAATTAATAATTTAAACAAGCTTAATTATAGAATAGAATCTATTCGAGAATTTAATTATTACGCGGAGCTCAGATAGTAATGTAAATAGATAGATTATAATTTTATTACATTCTAGCTGGGAGCTGTGTTTTCACTCGAGATCAATCTATTGGGACAAAATTCTCATAAAGCTACTATGTGATACTATGTAGTAGAGGTAGTGCCACACAGCTTGCATGCAGCCGAATTGGGCCGGTACGACCGGGGAGGTACCTCTCGCTTACAAGAGACCGGCGTAAAGTGACAACTGCCGCCTGCAGCCGCGATTCATGTGGTGTGTAAGTAGCCGGTGGCCCATGGAGATGGGAGGAAAAAGGAGGGCCGCGTATCTGTATAGCCATTATGCGGATGTCTATGGGCGTTGGTAGTCATGAAAATGGCACCGACTGCTCGTTTGCCCCTCTGTATCATAAAATGTAGTCGGGAGATATTTGATGATGAGATTTAATTTGATTGATCACATCTCTGTATGTCTATAAAAAAGTCAAAGGATTTTTGGTACACACTGAGATGTCATTTATTGTAATGTAATAAATATTTCCAATTTTCCGCAGAACAAAATATATTTTTCTTACAATATTAAAAACGCAGCCTATTTTTTTTTACGAATGATAAATTATTATTTTACCGAAACATTTTAGGGTTTTAATTAGGTTAGCAGTTACTCAATCACAATAAAAAAAATATAATTCAATTATGCTATTTGACTTTTACTTCAATATTTGTAATAATCACAATATAACACATTTCCAGTGGCGTATTCATACTTTTAATTCATTCCGTCAAATATTATAAATTTAAACTATCGCCATCTTGCTCTAGAGGTAAAAGCGTGGCGTATATACTATACTACTATAATATGGCGTGGACAAACAGTAATACATCCTAATACGAGTATGAAGAATAATTACACATTAAATATATTCCGTTGTCTAGTACCCGTAACACAAGTCCTTACGGTACTTAGCACGGCGGTGGGTAGAATAACGTAGTGTGTAAACTCCACTGCTATATATTGAAAAAAAACTTCCCTTTAGTTTTGGAAAATTACCCTACTTTTCTAGTGACAACACCGTACCACTAGTAAATTGTGAAATTAATATTCGTATTTTCTTAACAATACTTACGTAAATTTAAAAACTAACCGGTGAAATAAGATCTTCTATTTGTTATCAGATTTTCATTCATATCAGATTGAAGAATAATTACACATTAAATATATTCCGTTGTCTAGTACCCGTAACACAAGTCCTTACGGTACTTAGCACGGGGCTAGGCTAACGTGGTGTGTAAAGTCCACAGATATTATTTATTTATTTATTTGAATACAATACAAAATTGTAATGCAAACAAACTAGAATCAATAAACGTAACTAGAAAATATTTAGTAATTAACGACTGTGGAAAGGATGAATGTTGACAAAACCACAGCACAGCTCGGCCTACAACAAATTTAAAAAAAAAGAAATACTTAATTTAAAAAAGACTACCCATTTATTATCAAACCTAAAAGTTGCTATCTTCATACAGAATTTTCGATACGTTGTAAAATTTTGTATAGGTTTTTAATTCTAGCTCCCAAGTAAGGTTATGCTATTTTATTTAAATGAAATTATGGTAGGTACATGACATGACCATTGACCACAACTGCGAGGTAACTTCTCTTTTGTATCTCAACAATTGAGACGTAGAAGTAAATATACTACGAGCCTTCCATTGTGTGCTAGTGTGAATTGAGTCAAATTAATTTGTTCATAATTGGAATACAGAAACGTACCAGATTCGCGCTTCGACAGACATCAATTATTTCTCCAGTAAGCATTTGGTATATACTCTACAATGGAATTAGAAGTTAATTATGTCAAACTTCATTAATTTTATGCTCAATCAGAATTTAACCGCACGTTTCGTGCAATCTTTTTCAAGACCTTTTGGTCTGAATTTTTTGTTAATTTTTTAGTTATTTCTCTGTCAATTTCAAAGTTTAATTTCAAATGTTTGTGTCATAACAACACAGAAGGATGTATGTGTCATGACATGTGATACAAGTTCAAGCGGCGCACTGAGCTTTTTTTTAAGTCAATAACGTCTTTAAAACTACTTCCTTTACTTAATCCAAAAATCTAAACAAATTAACAAGTGAGTATTGAACTTCCGCAGACCACCCGACCCTCACTAGGACCAAAGTCGCATTCCGGTTCAACTAGGCGCGATCGAGGACGACTTTTCACTTACATGTTATCGAAGTGAAGTGACAACTATACTTTTACGTTCACGTTATGTGTGGTTTGTAGGTTTTCGGAAGCCCATAGGAGTGGAGGAGAAAATGGCGGACCACGGTATTCCAATTCTACGGATGTCTATGGGCGTCCGCAGTCATTAAAGAGCACAATTGCACGTTTGTCTCCTTATACAAAAAATACTAGTGACAAATGGATGTATGTTATTATTTCACAAATATGAGTAAATTTTTGTGATGAATTGACATCTCCTTGGCAGCGGATATTATATTTCTCATATTTTGTGTTTACAAAGAAATATGAAGGCTATTTCCGTCGCTGCTATGACAGTACAAAACAGTCCTTGTGAACTTCCTTTGGGACTGGAACTTCATTATTGATCATTAATATTTATTTACTACACAAAAACCGCTACTTCTCTTCTCTTTCATAAGAAGTGGTACGTACACCCGAAGGGGTATGTTCACGTACCACATACCACATAACATTTCAATGCTCGGGCCGATGGCTTAGATTATTTACTCGCGCTTTCAATAAAAGTGTTTATAATTAAACTTGGAATATAAAAAGCCAAGTAAAAGAATATTTCTTAATACCCATGATGACAATAATTATATTTATAGGAACTGGCTATGTGGCTAACATTATTTTAAGTAGGTTCCTGGTACGAGAAATTACGAGTAATTATTGTAGTAAACCGAAGATAAGCAAGCGAAAACGTCTACCTTAATTACATTCACTAAATACTCTTATCATCTCTTTTGGTTTCGGTTATATCTTTAAAGAATATTGTTAATGTAATTAGAATTTTATTTAAGCACTCCATTACTGATTAATTTACTAAAGGTTAAATTGTGCTCAGAGGCAAAAATTTGAAATTCAACCCATTATGTGGGTATACTAAATCCGTTTCGTCAAGGACTATATTTTTTTTAACCACGACACTTTTGTGACGTCGGTACCTACAGTAATTTTGCTAGTGTGTTGTTAATAAGTCGTTCGTATCCATATGCGAGTATGTAGGTATTTTTTTTTTTTTTTTTGTTTTTTTTTAATTGTATTGATTAATATGCTTAGGTTGAGTGTACCCATATGCAATTTTCCATTCGAGATTCCATTCTGGGTACACTCAGTCGCAGCTTTTTCCAATATTTAATGTTAATAGTGATAATATGTAGGTATTTATGCCTGGGCAATTATAATATTAATAGTTTTTCCGAGCCTGTTGCTGTCGCTGAAGGGATCCTGTTGTCGTTGGATCCGGGACCCTCCAATTATAGCGGCTAAAGGCACCCGCCAGGGTTTAGTCGGTATTGCACTCCCAAGTGTCGAGTCCGACATAGGTCTAAGTGCCACCCGGGCTCATATGTATCATACGGAAATGTATTCCCTTGCGTCAACTAAAAAGAAAAAAGTGTAAAGATAATTCGGAAGCCGAATTAAAACTATTTGAAATTATGACAAATGAAAAATCACAAAATACAAAGGGCATCTTTTCACGAGACTCCGAACCAGACTTAAGAAAAATGAGCAAAGTTGACAATCTTATATGTATTTTCAATCTTAAAACTTAATTAAACTTACAAACATATAGTATATAGTTATATTACAGGACTAACGAATGTATTTGTCTCACAAAACAGGTTTGCCAAAAAAACAGGGGCGACAGGTCGTTAAAGCAAATGGAAACATTTTGGGTCGCTCGCGCTTAGGGAAAACGAAACATCTTTCTTTTAATCTTCCTGTACACGGAACCCACGTTATAACAATAACTGACATATAATGTTATCAATAAAACCAATAATATCACAAACAAACCCTTAGTGCTTATTTAAAAAACTAAACCCTTGTTGCCTTCCTTATTTTACAGGCACACTTTCGTTCTCATAAGATTTTTTTATAGAACTTTGACTAATATTACTAACATGTTAGATATCTTGATTTTTCTAATACACTTTTAAATTCCTTAAATTATGTTAAGTATGTATATTCGTTTATAGATTGATTGGACAGGGTTTAAGTTTTAGTATTTTGCTTGCAGGTGAGCTGGTGCAATATCGAAAATATCTGAGAGATTTTGATGTCTCTTTAGATTTGTAATACTTACTCAATCGATGAACATCTACAGTGTAATACATAATCCAACATGTGATGCGATTGTCCGTTTATTTGTCTTTATCGTCAGCCAGAGGTTTACTTGTGCTATTATTTTAATTATGAATATTTCTTAAATAAAACATTTTTTTTCATTAACAATAAAGTATATACAAATTTTATTACATAGCACTTGCTAAAACACCTTATAGTTTGATCTTATTTTTATTATAGAATTTTCTATATTTGCATAGCGTAATACTGTTATGTAGGTACATTATCATGATGACCATATTATCATTACCATACACTGCTGCAAGTTAGCATCTGTATAAGCATTCCATTTTCTAGCCAACATCATAAATATATTTTATGTCAAGAAAATTCCTTGATTTTGACGTAATGCGACAGGTTCACGCAGATAGATATATGTCATGGGTTGACACACCATTTGTAAAGATGGACTACATGAATTTCCTGTCTAGGTTGAAAACAATGTCTTAAAACTTCCGATGTTTTATTAAATTAGTGGGTGACCTTAAATTCTTTTTAATTGATTGTTTGAAATCAAATTTATCAAATAGTATACATTTGATACATTTCTTCAGGTATAGTTTGTCGGTAAGAATTTCATTGAATTCGATTTAAATAATTTGTGATTGAGAATTCTCTTTTGATTGAGCGAACCGAGCCGATTTCCTATACGCAGCTATTGCCTCTTAAGCACTGGGACAAATATCGGCCTATGTTATTCTATATACCTAAATAAAAATTAAACCCCCCAAATATATTATGGGCCACTATAACTTCAAAACATCTATATAATATGTAATAATTATTTTATTTTTACATTCGTTATGGCTTGTCCAATACCACGTTGCAGGAATATTTTAAAAACACAAATTACATAACATGTAAATCGTTGAAAATGGGTTGGAAAATTATTATATTGTAAAGTAAGTTAACAGAGTTGTCATTTAAGCCACGTAACATTACTCGTTGCTATGATAACATAATTTTCAATTATGACAGGACAGCGTTTGTCGGGCAGCTAAAAGTACCTACTCGTAAATGTCGAGGGCATAAAGAAATATCATTTGTATTTAAAAAAATATTTTTAATCCATATTTGTTTCTTTTATTCCTGTTTTAATATCCTTTTGTACGTAGTAGTATCTGTAT
>LUGF01050475.1:494431-508809 GCA_001625245.1 Calycopis cecrops
TGTTTCGTGTGGTGTGTGAATATCCGATGGCCCAAGTAGGGGAGAGGAGCAACTGTATAACCTCTATGGGAAAGTTGTAGTAAAAGAAAATGCTGTTGCTGTATTTTAATTAAATTTTAATCAAATCGTATGAACGAACGAAACGAAAAAAAAAGTAGCCCCCTGAACATTAATAAAACAATTGTGTATTGACAAAATGCAATCGTAGGAATTTGCTAGATTTATAACGATTATATAAGTTATTAAATTGATGAATTACACCTTTATTTCATAAATTTTTTTAGGTATTATATTCTTTAAAAGAGATAAGGTACTCTTTTCGAGAATATATAAGGTTTCAAAGCGAATTTTTGTAAAATAAAATCACATAATGACTAATATAATAATAACAATATAAATAAGTAGTAAAATTTACTAAGATTACTCCGTCCTCACCGTTTATCCTAATGTATCTGTCACCGTAAGATTGTAAAAACCGTAAAATTACAAAATAACTCGGAAAATTGTAAACTGTAAATTTTACAGTTTGCTCCGGGAACATTATAAACTAACGAAAAATAATGTGTTAAATTGTAAATGATTTGTACAGTTCACAATTTTCCGATAGTATATAATCTTCCGAGTTATTTTGTAATTTTACGGTTTTTACAATCTTACGGTGACATATCCACGTATGGACACAATGACAATATAATCAAAAAATTTTCTTTCAAGATTTTTTTTTTTTTTTTATGATATAGGAGGGCAAACGAGCAGCCGGAGCCATTTTCATGACTACCGACGCCCACAAACATCCGCATAGAGGCTATACAGATGCGCTGCCCTCCTTTCTCCTCCCACCTCCATGGGCCACCGGCTACTTACACACCGCACGAAACGCGACAGCACAGCTGTCACTTTACGCCGGTCTCGTGTAAGCGAGAGGTACCTCCCCGGTTGTGCCGGCCCAATTCGACTGCATGCAAGCATGCAGTGTGGCACTACCTCTTACCAAGATTGAAAGATAATTTTTTTATTATATAGCAGAGAGCTGCAGAAAAGAAATATGTCTTGATAAAAGATATTTTTAAGATTTACATGAATTTTGTCATCTGGTTACCCCACTCACCCGATTGATTTGATTCAGCTCGATTCCATAAAAGATAAAAGAACCCTTCCATGATCACTTTGTTATCCTATTACCTATATATAAGGACAGATGTCAACACCGTTTTGGTAAGGAAGATTTGGGTAACAACATATTTTTAATAAAGTTAATAAAATAGTCCTATACAGGGTTATTTTTGGTCACCGGCCAAATTTTAAAATAAGGAAGTAAAAATCATTCCAAGGGTGTGTGCATTTTATGGTCTAATTGTGATATTTTGTTAAATATAAATAGATTTTAAGTGGTCCTTAAAAATACAGCGATCGTGGTTCATATCGACTACAAGGTCAGTGACGCCAGCCGAGCGACACTCGCAAGTTATATGCCACGCGGTCACCAAGAAATATGTTTATAACACGGGACAAAGTAATTTTAACTAATATTTTTTTTATTATTTTTTATTTCATAAATCGAATGTATTATTGCTGCTGAAACAAACTTGAAAATTTGGCCGGTGACCAAAAAATAACCCTGTATATTGATTGATCGTGTCACAATGTTAGTTAATATACTTCTCCAATACGGCTCGACAGATTCTCATGAAATGTTATGTACATATATCTTAAAATCGGCCAACATCTATTTGACATTCCAATATTTCCAGGGGTCGGGACGGGAAACTTATGCAGGCGAAACTGAGGAGTGCAACCTGAAGTATATAATAATATTACTGTAAATTATAATGAGAGTGCCTTAGGTGCTAATCGTTTTAGATCCGCCTACTCGTTTGCCCCTTATACTATAATTAGACGTTATAAAGTACTTCAATTCATTAAATAAAACTTTACACACTACTATACATTTGACACATTGATATACGTAATTATTGACGAAGTTTTTATGTGTCTTAAGCAAGTGTTGAAAATTCTACATATTAAATTGTTTACCTTAGTTACGATGAAATTACATGTCATAATATGATATTTAGTTTTTAATTACAGAAAAGTTTTAATTAGATCGAATGTCGATCTTCGCGGGTTCACTATAATAAATAATAAGTAATGGTCTAAGTTTACTCTTCGTGCCCTCTTTTAATTATGTCACAGATACAAGGGATAGAAGAGGGTCAACAAAGCGAGACATAGTTGCCCTATAGAGCAACTACTTACCTTATTTTTAAGAGAAATACAAATATTTCAATAATAGCTTACTTGTTCATTAATATAATAATTTATCACCTTATATGATAATACTATTTTTAAATGTTGAATCATAATTTAATTAGTACATAATAAACGATCACAGTAAATTTTACTCAATCCATACTAATGCCAAAGTTAATTGTCATATTGTTCTATATTTCAAATAAATAATAATATTTCATTAATATAATGAATATATAATTACCATTTTGGAATCTATATTTATTGTAATTTATAATTATAATTTAATTTTAATTAATACTTAATAAAATATTGAAGAAAATAATAAAAACAGATTAAATAAATTAATACAGGTTTTTCAAAAATATAGACAGGCATATTATTAAATTCTCATTTGAGACTAGAATCCCCCGAAGCATTTTTAGCGTTAGGCAACTATCCGCCTTAGTAGGCAACTATGCCCTTTTTTAGAGGTCAAATAAAACAGTATTTACGTAAAATGTTTAATATTTACATTAAAAAAAATAGGCTACGATGAAAGATCGATAAACTATCTTTAAGAATAAAAAAATAACTAGTACAGATTTTTAATAAAAGAGCATTTTTTAAAAGTGGGGCAACTATCCGGCTTTTACCCTATTATTTCTTAAAACCTCGATGTTTTTATCACTTATTAATAATAATGTTTTTTCAATTCGTACTTTTGAATCTGATCACACCAGCCGGTGATTAAATTTGGGAGCGGTAGTTCCGCTGGGCGCGGCGACCCAATTTGTCGACACATCAGCGCTGCCACCGCAAACATTGCATTTATTTTCCCCGCTATTTGTTGGCAGGATATCATGGAAAACACGTTTTAAATACAGAAATAAATCTTTTACCTACGAAAGCCTTTATGTTTCTCGTAATAGGTATTTTGGCAACCTTAATACTGTGATTAATTGCCTTTGGTTAGAAGAGAAAGTGTACGTTATAATCCCTGAAGGATTAAAGAGTTCACGGTAGTATTCAAATATAAATGAATAATTTACAATCTTATCTTAAGCAAAATAAACAAACTTCGTAATTTATTAAGAGGTTAGCGTGCCTCGGGAATAGAGACGTATCGCTATTTGTCGCAGATCTGCTTTATGAAATAAATAACATTGAAATAGTAAATTAACATTTCCACTGAAGCTAATTTAAAGCTTTCTTAAATAACTATACATATAATAAAACTGTAGAATATTTAATTCTTTCTGTGTCTTGTGAGGCTTTCACGCAAAAACTACTGGACGGATTTGATGAAACTTTTTTGTTATATAGGTATTATCATCCATCATCTTGACATCTCTGGCCTAAAGTTATTGTCAAGACAAATTGAATGAGGCTACACATGAGGGATGGACCATTCAACATGATGAAAATCCTTATCTTTTTTCATACAGCGCGCTTTAAATCGTTGTTTTAATCAATGTCTTTGGAAGGAGTAAAGCCCAAAAAAATATTGCTATCAATTTTGGCACAGTCCTTCCCAAGTTATGAGCTTACATAATATATTATAATTTTATGAACTTTCTCCCAAGGGTTTCAGAAAAATATGTTTATCTCAATTTGAAAAGTCTACCTTACGGTACAAATTTTTATTTCTGTTTACTATAGCTGAATACTATCTATATATCTTTAGTAAACAATGTCTATAGTATAATATAGATAGTAAACTATGTTATCTACCTATATCTATAGCAAAAAAATATAAAATATGTACACATAATATTATATTATAAACATACTAAATTAAAACATCTTTTGTGCTTTGTGTCTTCAGTCGTAGAAAAGATTTGAAATTCGCTTAGAAATTGGAAAGAATATAGAAATCCTGTCTACTTTCCATTTCCTACTTTTTTATATATGTATATTTACGACACATCGCAATACGCATAAGATGCATCGGCTAAGTATTGGAAGTTTGATTTTATAACGATAAAATCAAAATTTTAACACTTAGCCGAAACCTAAGTTTTATTTAAATATACATTTCATTCCTTCAGATTTATATAACGATAACGTTAATACGTAATAAAATACACATTACACAACTTCAAGACGTGTTATCCAACAATAGGTGCCTTTTTCATAATATCGAGTTGTCGACGTTTCGAACAATAGGTAAGTATCTACAAAAGCTTCACCGAAAGTGTCTTTTAAAGGCCAAAGGGTTCTTACCTTCCAATAAACACGCGCTTTGTTTTAAATAAAGTACCTTCTATCTTGAATTTGTCTGGTTTTCACAAGTTGGTGAATATATTGAATCTCGAGGGTTTTATTTTACTACGTAGATACTTTCCGTAGATAAATTCAACTTTTCCATCATTATCAACAAAGTCTATTGCCGCACCGTCACAACTGATGTTAAACACAACATAGATTATTATTATGATACCTAATGAAATGAATATTTTAACCCTGGATCACTAACCTTATTTTCCGACGTTTACTACTAATCTTCGTCGTTTGTATAACAGTTACGCTGTATAACAGTGGGGTTTTAGGGTTTAAATTAAAAAAAAAAATTAACATTTATGTTTTTATTTTAACGAAAAGGTGTTAACCTACATATTTAAAGATTTAATGTATACTTTAACATATTTTTAATTCAAGGAATCGTCTTAATGAGATCAAAATTTACATGCATAATCAACTTTTTAATTTTTTGAAAAAAAAGCCGCACATATAGTACACAGCATTAAACTGTTGAAAATAAACTCTTAATTACAAAAATAACATCAAAAAAATGATTTTAAAATAGAATTTTGGTGACAGCTTAGGAACTAAAACATTTGTGACACACATCAAATTCAAGTTTGTGCTACTTCGCTTTCCGGAGGGACATATGCAACATTTTTCTTTTATTTTGCTGTGGGGGGGGCATCAGTTTCATTACTTTGCTCAGTCTCATTTAGAACATCGTCATTACTACTTCCTGGCATGTTAAGAATTTGTGTAATTGAGTCCCGCAGCGGGATAAGCGGGATCAGCCTCAACATGGTCTTCAGGCGCACTCTCTGAAGAATTTTCCTCCTCACTTTCGCCTTCTAACAATAACACACGAATTGTATCTAAAAAAAATAAAAAAATAGACATCATTAATAATAAAAAAAATTAAAGAACGTTATTTTATCTTAACTAAATAGTACAAAAAGTTACGTTACTACTAACCTTCGTCGATGCGACGAGCCATGGTTGCTGGAATGGCGCGTACGGGCCCCCTCTTACAAAGCATTACCGTCTGTCGCGAGGGAAACGGGCCGATTGTAATTAGGAAACCGCACGGTAGCCCGCACAAAAGTTGTCGCGATTTTTTTAGTGAAGCGTCGTCAAATCGACGAAGGTTAGTAATCTAGGGTTAATAAGACTTAGATGTCGGTTAAGTGTTGGAATTTACAGTTTATAGAGATTGTTTCTAATTTCAATGTTTCCTAAATCACCAAAAACCAGGAAATTTAAAGTGGGTCCTTTTAGGAGGAGGTAAGAGGATGCGCAATACATCTGCATATAAAAACCTACTAATATTATAAATGCGAAATTTTGTTTGTTTCTTTTCTTACTCTTTCACGCAAAAACTGCTGAACCGATGTTCATGAAATTTGGTACACATACAGAGAGTAACTTAGATTAACACATAGGATATTTTTTTTTCCGAAAAAATGTTCCCATGGGGTGCCATGAGATAATTTTCTATTTTCACGGAATTTAAATTTACGAGGGTGAAACCGCGGGGCGCAGCTAGTAAGTATGCAATATTTTAGTTTTCATAAGAACTCAAAATGTTTCTTCTGCTAGTTTTCCCCTACAAACTATAAGAAGAACAAATCTTCCAGTCTGTATCATAATTATCATGTATACATACAATTATTTGTGTTTGTTAACCTATAAAAGATGTCCTTCAGTCTAATATAATACCTGGAAGGTCGAATGAATATTACCCAAGAGAATAAATGTACAATAAGTATTTTTCTATACTTTTAAAGAACCTTCACTTTCAGAATTTAAATTTTACAGATCAATATTATATAGCAACATTTTTATTTTTTAATAGATAAACTCTTGCTTGCTACTTTTACTAAAATTGATAATAACAATAATATCTGTGAAATTATTATATTACGAACCGTAAGGAGTTGTGTTTCGGGTTCTAGACAATGTAATATATGTTTAATATTATATACTATATGCTTAAGAAAATTTATATATTTAAGATTTTTGTTATAGAAATACATAGAGGAACATCCATGACCTAGGCGGGATTCCAATCCGCGACCTCTGACGCGAAATGCTCCACTTATCCGAGCTCTGAGTGGTTTTTACCTTTTCCTGCTACATTCACTTCTAACTAGTCCTGATTCCTTATCAAAATTATCACTACCAGCGTCGTAATAGGCTATAATAATTGAACGCCATCGTTGCTGATTCAGGGTCCCTAATAATGATAATAAACTCATTCATAACTGTATTATAAAGGAAAGTTAAAGTAAATGGAATAAACAAAAACTAGAAAAACGTAAGCTGGGTTGGGGCTACCTCTTGTATACTGCAGCCGAATAGGGCAGTACGGCGGGGAGGTACCGCTGCGTAGTGTCAGCAGTGCTGTCGCGTTTCGTGCGGTGTGTGAGTATCCGGTGACCCATAGAGGACGAGAGGAGAGAATGCAAGGCATCTGTATAACCTCTATGCAATCAATGTTTATGGGCATCGTCAGTCATGAAATGGCTCCGACTGCTCGTTCAAACCTCTTTACTATAAAAATAAAAGTAGTATAATTTAGTAAAATTAAATGAAATCTTTGTATTTTGATGAAATTGGTTGTAAAAGTTATTACCTCTCCCTCGCATGAACTGGCCCTATTAATATATAATTAGTCGAACAACAAACTTTGGTCTCTTGAGCATTAGGAAAGCAATTATGTACCTATTGATAAAATATAAGTATTGGAAATTGCGAATTATAACGATGAAATTTTTGAAGTTGATAAATTGATGAAATACGCTTACTTAAGCGTATTTCATCAATTTTTCCACGTGACCTTTGTGTGGATGTCTATGGGCGTCGGAAGTCACGAATGGCTCCGATTGCTCGTTTGCTACCATAGGCTATAAAAATCATTATAATCTTTAACAGTGAACTAGTAGAAATATATTTTTAATAAAACAAGACTTTTGTCATCTGGTTACCCGCCCACTCATCCCATTGATTTGTTTCGGCTCGATTCCTAAAAAGATAAAAGAACCCTTTCATGATCACTTTGTTGTCCTACTATCTATAAGGACAGCTGATGTCAACACCCTTTTTTGTAAAGGTTTGGCTATCAATATTTTATTATTAATATTTTACTACCTGCGGCTTCACTACCGTAAAAATAGAGTTTTTCTAAGAAAAATATCCAAAGTCCTTTCTAATACCTCTAATAATGGATATGTGTACAAAGTTTTATAGTGATCAGATGAGTAGTTTGTCGTGAAAGCGTAAGCAACAAACTAATATTCGTATTTATAATACTAGTAGGATGACGGTAATAAGACAGTTGTCTCATATGTAAAGTATTAATCGCTAGTGCCATAGTGCAGCCGAATCCGGCTGACAGAGCCAAGGACGTACTAACACACAGTTCCTAAACGTACAATACCACCATGTAGTGACTACACTCGGATTATTTTCACGAGCTTTAATAAAAGTAATTATGATTAAGCTTTGAAAACAGCTTAGGTGCTTAAAGACAATTTGTAACACAAAAGAGAAAGCTATGTAAAATAACATTTGTTAATAGTCATAGTGATAATGACTATGTTTATAATTATAGATCTTGGTTATGTAGCTTACAAAATATTGAGTAGGAAGAGAAATTACGAGTAATTATTGTAGTAAACCGAACATAAGCAAGCGAAAACGTTTACCTTAGTTACATTTTCTAAATACTCTCTTCACTCTCACTTCAAAAGGGATTATCCCTTTTGGTTTCGATTACATCTTTGAGGAATATTGTAAATGTAATTTGCATTTTATTTAAGAACTCCATTACTGATTAATCGTCTGAAATTCATATTGTTCTCAAAGGAAGCAATTTGGATTTCAACCCGTTAAGTGGGTATGTAAATACTAAATAATAGATTTCGTTAACGACTAAATTTTAAGCCCGCGACTCTCTTTCTACTTACCTATGTACAGTAATTTGTTCGTGTGTTGTAAATCATGTTGTTAAAATGTGACTTCTTGCACTCATTAATCTGACTATTAGTTTTTTAGATATTTTACTTGCTCATTTCATTTAATCTTCAATACTGTGCCATTTTGTAGAAGAAAGTTTGTAGAAGTCCGGTCGTTTATAAAATGACTGGCCACTTAACGAGGTATCTTACTATTGACAGATACGAAACACCTTAGTATAGGCGCGGTTTTTACCGGGTTTATAAAATTTGGTTCATCCGTGAGTTCCACACTATCCAGTATATAGTTATATACATGGCTTTATTATTAGCCATTCATATAAAGTTCCATCTAATTCCACCCAGTACTGTTGGCAGTGCGCTAAGTCAAAAAAATGCTTAGTAAAAATATCATCTGGCTAATAAAATACTACTGTGGTGCACACAATATTTAGCATAAATTTTTTGTTTTTTTATATATAATAGATGGGCTTGTCTCACCTGGTGCGGGATGTAGATTTGGCCGACGATAGAGCACGCTTAGCTAGAAGGTACCTCTTTACCCTCGATTTGAAGATTCCCACCTACTATCTGTATTCCCTGATACCTGATCAGGGAATACAGACAGACGTACAAAAAATGAAGATGCGAACCTCTTACATGCATATTATTTACCTATTAGCCTATTGGCCTTTAGATGTTGTTTATTTACTTCTAATATAAAGGAGGATGGGCAAAATGTATGGGAGTCTGGTCTAGTTGATCAGTGCGGATAAACTATTTATCAATGGAAAGGGTATGTGTTGTACATTATTTTTTTGTATTACACCAAACATGTAACTAATGGGGTTCTCTGAGTAAATGTCGAAAACAGGATTTTGGTCACTTTTGGCTGAAGTGCAAAGAAAAACAGATTTTATATCTATGAAATGTACGCACTTCGAAAAACCTCCATTGAATAGAGGAGCACAGATCTTGCTTACATCACGCCTGGGCATACCACTTTTTCACTGACATGAACGCCGCGTCGGCGCTTCTTAATTCCTCACTCGCCCCAACGTCGCACTCGCGCTCAGTTTCAAGTCAGTCAAACTTAAATAGGCAACGAGTTGTATTCACACGCATGGCAGCAAATCTTCCTGATTTTGAAGATGTACCTCGCTTAGAAGAAGAGCACCTCATTTTAATCGCTCTAGGCACTTACCAAATTAAGTTAGCGAGATCATACTGCGCTGAGCATTTATATGATGGAATGTTTAATTATAGAATTATACAGAGATAATGAACTGAACAATATAAACGAGTATAACATAAATGTAGAGCAAGGAAGTTATTTGCTAAAAGCGAGAATATAATCTCGTCATACTAGAGCCAAACAGTATTACACATATATCATAATAAATAGAGGGATTGAGGGGAGAAATGCCTTCGAACACTATTATTGCACATGTTTGACTGGACGACGTACTGTTGGAACATGTGCCCACGTAATGCCTATACTGTGGTATTTATGCTGGGCTCGTCATCAAGATACATTAATATCGCCTGCAGCTCACCTAAATGATGTAATAATAGATACTAGAATCATATAATTTCAATAAACGACATTAATATATGTTTTGTATTTTTTCCATATTTTTTGGCATTAACTCAAAAACCCCAATATTTATTTTTATTTAAATTAGTTTATACAGTCTTATAACTTAATATATTAGGTACATAGCCTCACAAAACTGCTTACGCAGTTTGTCTGTGAGATCTTTCAGTCTCAATTCAATCAAATTATACATTTATATATAGGTACTTGTAAGTAGGTAATCCTATTAATATTATAAATTCGAAAGAGTGTAAGGATGTTTGCTACTCTTCCACACAAAAACTACTTAACGGATTTACATGAAACTTTACAGTAATATAGCTTCCTTAACAGACTAACATACTTAAATTTTGAAACATTTTTGAAGTCCGAAATCCACGCGGGCGAAGCCGCAGGCAAAAGTTAGTATATTATATTAAACTACTTAATAAATACTTTTTAAGTTCACGTGTAAACTTAATTTTAGAATCCAGATTCCTGATGTCCGCAGGCAAAGTATTTAATAAGTAAGGGATGCGCTTTTTGAGCGTCCTGTCACCATAGTAGTTGCCTACTTTAGGTACTTTATATTTACCTGCGGACATCGATCTTGTGGAATATTTATAGTCGATCCGTGAGTTACTCTCCCGACTGCTATCGTAATTATGAACTAGTATTAAATATTTATGTTTTAATCTAACCGGTAAGATTTTACATATTTTAAATAACTTATAATAATTTCCTTTGCAGTTGTTTTTTGTTTTTTTGTTAACTAATAATTTTAAAAATCTTATTTGAAGTGACTCTAATTTATCAATATTGCTTTTAAAAGTCAGACCATAACAGTCAAGAGAGTAACTCAGGATCGAATCCACTAAAGACATATATAAACATTTTAATGTACTCGGAGGTACTTTAAAACTGAGATGGTAGAACTTTCCTAATAATATTCTTAATTTATTACAAATGTAATCTATGTGAGATGACCATGAAAAACTTGCGTCTATTTTCATGCCAAGGTAAGTTACGTTTTTTACTTGTTCTATTGGCTTACACGGACAGTTTAAATTATTATTGTGCATACAATCATAGCTATGGGTGTAGATTAGGGCATTCGTTAAAGAAAGGTTTATGTAAGGTGAATGTATTACTATCATGTAAATTTTTTCTATATTGAGAATGATACCGTTGTCATGAGACCACTTGACTACAGCGTCTACATCTGCTGAACTAGACAGCAGGTTTCGGCGAGGTCGGTACCGGCACGCAGCGCACACAGGTCGTCTGCGAACATGTATGCTGAACAATGCCGTATGACGTTGCACAGGCTGTTGACGTGCATTAAGTAGCATACAGGCCCACACCCCGTTCCCTGCGGGACCCCGCACCGCACCTTCCTCGCCTCACTGATCTCGTTGTCAACTTTTACTCTGTAAGAGCGCGACGTGAGATAGTTGCGGAACCATTTGTTCAGCGGCTCTCTCACACCGCACTCCTCCATAGCGTTTAGTAGGGTCTCAGTTTCAAGGGTATCGAATGCTTTTTTATAATCGAATAGCACTGCGATTACAAACTTTTTTTCACTTAAATATGTATTAATTTCGTCTGTAAATCGTGACAGTAAAGAATTTGTACTTTTACCTCTCTGAAACCCGTGTTGACATTCACTTAATACTTTATGTTTTTTAAGAAAATTATTCAAACGGCTAGTTATACACTTTTCAATAATCTTATCTATACTAGAAAGTATTGATATAGGTCTATAATTGCAATATTTTTTATGATCACCTTTTTTATAAATTGGTCTAACAATAGCTTCTTTCAAATTAGTGGGAAATAAACCCTGTTTTACACTTAAGTTAATTAATTTTGATATCACGGGACAATCAATAGTTACATGTTTGCTCCAATAAAAAAAACAATGTACAATTGAAGCTCTTTCTATTGATACATAGCTTGTCCGTACTGAGTAAGTCGACCAGTTTGCCCATCCTCCTTTAATTTTCATATTTTATTATGAATAAAATTGATTGCATAGCGATCTCTTGTGTGCAGTGTTGACGATGATCCAGCTCAGATAAGTTATTTAGTCGCAGTTTACCAGAAACTTACTTGGTGCCTTAACTGACTCAATGTAGATGGACATTGGATGAGTTGAGCCAGAAAGTTTGGATGAAGATTAAAAAAAATAACTTTGAAACCGTAAAAAAAATATTTGAAATTATAAAATTCGTAAATCGATTTTTTGTTCTTCTTCCACACACCACAAAGGGCAAATTTTCATCAGACGTCGACACAGATTTTAAGAAAAATAAGGCCACTTCAGTTCAATCATATATATTCCATATTAAAACTCAATAAAATAAACGAAATATTATATTACAGGACTTACTAATGAATTTGTCGAACACGAAATAGGTTTACCAAAAAAGGTGTAAACAGAGGCGGCAGGTCGTTATAGTTAATGGAAATATTTTGGATCGCCAGTGGTTAGGGAAAACGGAACGTCTTCGTTATATTCTTCCTATACACGGAACTCAGGTTATAACAACAACTGACAGTTATCGTTAAAGAATAATATATAAATAAAACTAATTTCAAGCATTCACATCACAATCAAACATTTAGTACGCACATCTGTATAATAAAACGCTTTTCTTGTAGTTTATCTCGTTATTATATCAGATTTTTTTTATCTATAACCAATCTTTATATTTATAATATATATATTTATGAATTTTAAGAGGTAGCGCCACACTGCACACGATTTAGTGTGTAGCCGAACTGGGCCGGCGCGACCGGGGAAGTACCTCTCTCTCACTTAATATCGACGTGAAGTGACGGCAATGTAAATTGTCGTCGCGTTTCGTTCGGTTTGTGAGAGTTCCGAATGACCCAACCCCNCCTCACCCATGTCATGGCAGCACAGAGTAGTCACAGATTACCCCAGGAGGGTACCGGCATTTACCATGCAGGAGAATCCCTCCCTGGACCTCCATGCTCAGAACCTGAATCTGTGTGTGGAAGCCTGGGCTGCCCCGCGTATTCTGGGGGGGGGCGAACCTGTGCTCAATGGCATTATAGCAAGGGGCAAACGCAAGATAAAGCCAAAGGCACCCCCTATTGCACTCGTGAATTTTTGCAACATAAGGGGGTTGCATTCCAATTTAGACGCCGTCCACCACCATCTCGAAACTGAAAAACCGGCTTTGCTCTTTTTAACCGAAACGCAAATATCCTGTCCGATCGATTTATCCTACCTATCGTATCCTTGGTATGAGCTTACACACTCCTTTTTGCCGCATGCTGGAGTGTGTGCCTACATCAGAGAGGATATCTGCTTTCGACGCCTCTGCTATCTTGAAGAGAGGGATCTCTCCATCATTTGGGTACGCGTAGACAGCGACGACCACCCCCGCATCTACGCGTGCCTTTATAGATCCCATAGTGGTAATACTGAAACAGACCGACTCCTCGAGCACATCGAAAAGGCTACAGACTCCCTGCTGAAACAGATCCCAACCGCAGAGATCGTGATTCTTGGCGACTTCAACGCCCATCACGCCGAAAGGCTGAACTCGCGTTCTACCGATCATGCGGGAAGATCTGTTTACGACTTTGCCTTGGCGTATGGAATGACACAACTGGTTTCAACGCCTATGCGTATCCCAGATGTGGAAAACCACTCGCCTTCCCTGTTGGACCTTCTGCTGACCTCCAAACCGGACGGCTATCAGGTCTCTGTCGATGCTCCACTGGGCTCGTCAGACCACTGCTTGATCCGGAGTTCAGTGCCAGTAAATCGCATATCGCGGACACGTTTTGAAGGCTGCCGGCGTGTCTGACACTATAGGTCGGCAGATTGGGATAAGATGCGGCTCTTTTTTTGCATCCTACCCTTGGGGGCGGATTTGCTTCTCGCTGGATGATCCTAATGCTGTTGCGGACTCTATTGCTGATGTGGTGCTCCAGGGAATGGAGCTTTTCATTCCACACTCGGTGGTACCCATAGGTGGTAGATCACAGCCTTGGTTTCGACGCTCCTGCAGATTAGCATTGCGCTATAAGCAGGAATGCTACCGGGCCTGGGCTTTAGCGGCAGCATCCCAGGATGAACAAACCAGTGCACTCAAGAAGAAGTATAATTACGCTACCAGGTCCTTCAAAAGAGCTATCGACAGGGCAAAGTCTGAATACGTGGGTAGAATTGGCGAAAAACTAGTGCGCCTTCCCTCAGGAACACGTGCTTTTTGGTGCCTCGCTAAGGCTATCCTTGGGAATTTTGCTCAGCCGTCCTTACCATCTCTGCACCGGAGTGATGACTCGTTGGCCCATGCCGCAAGAGAGAAAGCCGATCTCCTTGGCTCTCTTTT
>LUGF01050475.1:510390-524233 GCA_001625245.1 Calycopis cecrops
GTATCCCGCGGTTTCGCTCCAAATTTTTTACTTCACTTTCCCGTTAAAATATAGAGTTAAGTAGTTGAAATATAGTTTACTTACCATTTTTGCATTGCCTAATACACTCTACTAGTAAGAGGTAGTGCCACACTGCATTCTTGCCGAAGCCGAATTGGGCCGGCACGACCAGGGAGGTACCTCCCGCTTATACGAGACCCGCGTGAAGTGACAGCTGTGTTGTCGCGTTTCGTGCGGCGTATAAATAGCCGGTGGCCTATAGAGGTGGAAGAAGAAAGGAGGGCAGCGCATCTCTGTAGTTTCTATACGGATGTCTATGGGCGTCGGGAGTCATGAAAATGGCTCCGGATGTGTAGTTTCAGGACAAGTTTTATTTTTTTATCTATTAAAGTAGTGATCCTGTCTTAGCTCCGAATATTTAAACATTTTGATTGAAATATTCAATAAAAAAAAAATTAGAATTTTATTTTGTTTATTATATATAAAGTAAAAGGATATCTATATAATCATTCTTCTTTCTAGCACCCTTCTGCACAGTTTTTGTATTCCGTCTCGACTGATTCATAATAGCACGCTCTTTATATAAAATGTCGAGATATAAAAGAAGTACTAACATGTAGAAGACTCAACAAGCGTCCGGCAAAAATCAGCAAATAATATTTTCAAATTTGGTCACAGTGGCGCTTTTGTAAATAAGATCTATAGTGTGTATGTAATATAGTATAACGTCCTTAACTCAATAAACCAATTTGTTATTTAACTGTCGTACATTTAGGAGAAGCTATTTACGGAGTTGGTTCTTCTTGTATATCTTTTCACTCGATAAGTTTTCTTTGAACAAATATTCTCTTTTTTCCTCAACTTTTGTAGTTTTTTATTCACTGTCTTGTTTTGACAATAAGAAAAACAATAAAATATACCCGGTGGAATCGGTCCAGCCCAGAGGTACTTAGAGAAAAATATGGATTAATTTTTATATACTTCAAGGATTTGGAAATATGAAATTATCAAAATAAATATCACTTAAGAATTTTCTCGTTTTTCGCAATATTTAAAGAAATAATTCTTTTTGTAAAGCGTACAAATATAATCTACCTAAATTTGCGAAACAAACAATCATCATAAAACTTAGGATATAACAGATATAAAATATGCAAAAATCAGCCAAGTTTCCACTAATAACAAACATATTTAAAAATTTAAATTGCTCAATTGTAATACTAAGCGTATACAAGAAATACAGTTACAAAAATCATGCATCTTTAAGAAGCAGTGACACTAATTCACTTTTGAGAAAACTAATTTTATCAAGCATATCGACACTATTCTTACGACTTTAATTCTGTACTGTTGTTTGGAATTGTTTTGCTGTCCAACTACAACTTAAGCTCTCATTGTAATGGATGTAATAATATTACTATTACTATTATTTTTGTAGGTACATAAAATAAATTTATCACGGTAATGACCACAAGTTGTCTGCTCTTTGATAATTTACTTTTACTTGATACGTTCGAAGTATTTAATAAGGTTGGATTACAAGCGGTTCATCGGACACATTTGATGACTACCACTGACCATTAACATCCGCACCAAACTTAATTCTATAGAAATTTTAAATAAATAAATAAATAACCTTTATTGCCTTTGAATATATATTTTCATGAACAGTGACAGTCTTCAAGGTGTCACATTTTAGAATTATAAAGATTAGGGCAGTGTCATAAGAGTGAGAGTTACCTTCCTGATCGTAACGGCATACTCGGCAGTAATACGGCACTATCTTTAAATATGTAAAATAATGTTTAATATTGCCCACCCATACCCACCTGCCTTCAAATAGATCACATAAAATGTTATTGCCGAATCGACTCTTGAAACCCTTACCAAACGTGTTAAATGTCTATTCGATACTCTACCAAATACTGCGTCATGCAAAACGCGGTTTTCATACGGGAACTTTGTTGTAACGTGCTCCATCAGTTGTTCGTGGTACGTGACCAGCGTACTGCTACTTCAAAGGCATTACCGTAAGTAGTTTTTCAGTAACAGTATTTTGATGGTTCGTTTTGTTTTGTAATGCTTACACGTGCAGGTATGTAATGATAGAAGTATTTATTTTTCATCATAATATTTATATTATGTAGCATTTAGTTCTCTCTACCTACGCTACCAGGGAACTTGTGTGATGTATCTGTGTGTGTATGTATTCATTATAATTGCTTCTGATTAAATTTTGATACTTCTGCTAAAATATGCGACTACAATTAGAAATGTGAAAGTTGGTGGTAAATTACGATGGTAGTAACAAAAATGAAAAAACCGGCCAAGTGCGAGTCGGACTCGCACACCGAAGTTTATCCACCTTATGAACGGGACGTACATGCATGTAAGTTAATAAAAGTTAAGAAAATTACATTTTCCGGCACTTATTTGGTGCGATAAATGGTGAAAAAAATATTGAAACAGCACCAAGAGAATTCACATGCTTTGTATATTTTATACAATAAGTTTGGCTTATTTTGCTGCATGTTACCCTTTTTTCACAAATGTTGAATTTTACGCAATTGTGTATCGTGTGTTACGTAAATCCTATAGATGAAGACTTAGTTAAAATACAAACACATATTCATGACCACGCAAGCCAAGTTGTTATTTACAGCACGAATGCTGTCAGTACCACAACCATTATTACCTGTTTATAAAAAATATAAATGATAGCTGAAAAATGAATAAATAGTTATACTTAGTCAATATCAAAATCTATATATTATGTTAACACGTTAAGCAAAAATTTTGGACACCTTTTTATGAAAATTATACACAAATATACCATCTGAGTGACTTTAAACAGTTTTCTTTGTCTAACATTATTATTTCTAAATGTGCATACTTTGTGAGAGGTAGTGCACATACTTGCATGCAGTCGAATTGGGTCGGCACGATCGGGGACGTACCTATCTCTCGCTTACACGAGATCGAATGAGGTATGTAAGTAGCCGGTGGCCCGTAGAGGTGGGAGGAAAAAGAAGGGTAGCGCATTTGTATAGTCTCTATGCGAATGCTATGGGCGTCGGTAGTCCTGAAAATGGCTCCGACTGTTCGTTTGCCCCCAAATACCATAAAAAAAACATACAATGCCTGTTTGGACCGTCTAGGTTATTGAAATAAGATATTAATATAAAAAACACATGATGACCAACATGTATGAATAATGAAATTAATATTTAAGTAAGACTTTTTCATCTTACTCATCGGAGCCATTTTCATGACTACCGCCTATACTATACTACTATAGACGACATAGAGGTTATACAATAGGCATAGAATTTACACATATACGTTGTCTTCCTTACTCCACCGCCCTCCATCGGCCACCGGCTACTTACACCGCACGAAACGCGACAGCACACATGTCACTTTAGGCCAGTATCGTGAAAGCGAAAGGTACTTCTCCGGTCATGCTGGCCCAAGTCGAATGCATACATCTAGATTCTAGCATGTCATTGACTTACTCGGTAGATGTAGAAGTATTAGTAAAAAAATTAGTAATAAGTTCAGGTACCTATACTTAATTATGCAACATAAAGAAGGAACCATTTCTTAGCAAGTGTCACTTCTCCCCGCCGTGCTGTGGGCAAAGCTAAAGACTTTCTTTAATGTCGTCCTGTAATCCCTACTACTCAAGGGATTATAAATTCTAGCTGGTACCACATTAGTCAATTTGAGAATACCGTATTTTATTTTCCGATACCGGAAAGTATCTCCCAAATCGAATTTAGTAAGACAGTCGGTTAGTTTTATCAAATTATTTGATCCAATAGAATTTATTACTCAAAACTTAATTAGTAGCAGACAGGCGCTAGGGGACAACATGACCAAGACCACATTTATTAGGGTTCTGTATAAAATTGTCAATAGTAAACCTGAACTACTATATAACCACTGTCAGTCCGTCTATTCTGTGTTACTTCAGGAACCCTTAGTGTTTATAAAAAATAGAGTTAAAGTTATCAGATCAATCAAACTTCACACGCATCATTGTAGGCTCCTTTTCGACGAATTGAAAAAGCTATTGAAAATTTTTTTTCTGCGGCCGTCTTCGTGGTATTTCCTACGGACCAGATTGTATGTTTTGAATAAGCATTACAGAAATATATCATTTCTCCGTCATATCATTTCTCCGTCATATCATTTGTCTCATCTTGATTATATGTAAATAGCTAATCAAATACAATGTGTTGCGTGTACACAACGATGTATGTAAGTCGACTTGTTTTGTTTAATTAACACCGAATAAACCTCCCTCTTGTCTCTGGCAGTGACGGGTTTATTTATGTGATGTATTGTAATATCAAGTTTCAACATAATACGAGGATATCTTGCTTGTTTATGGTTAAAAGCTAAACATTTATGATTATTCTGTGAGTTTTGGTTAACGAACGAATTAAAAGTAAGAAAGTCAAATGTAATAAAGGAAATGTGACTTGTCGTGTAATTTGTCTTTCCTTTGAAAAACCACAAAGTATTATAATTGTTTGAAAATTGTTTAATTGTTTTGTTTTGCAGACTTGGGCATAATTCGAATGTTTGATTGACCAAATTACGCTACAATATTTATTTTTCACAATTAGATTACGACATAATTTTGATTATAAGCCTAATAAACAAACTAATTATTATTAACTAAACTTACTTAATAATTTAATTTTTCTATATGTCTCAAATACTATGTAATTATCGTTAATAATAGTAATAAAAAATAAATAAAATATCAGATTCTGTGAAGTGTATTATTTAAACGAAAAAATATGAGGTATCAATAAACAACGTTCATAAAATAATAATTTTTTACATTTTGCAAGAACCGTCCAAAAATTACGTGAGGTGTTTTGGCAATTTTTGAGCTAGTAACGTCCCTCATTAAGGGGAAGCTTTTCAAAAGTATCCTTTCTCGATATTTTTTTTTGATCTGACTCTAGACTCGAACCCATGATCCCACGATCAGTTGTAGAACTTACTACTACTACATTAGTATTAAATATTATTCTACTAATAAGTAGGCTATTAAGCCTACTTATTACCTCTAGACCACTTGATGTTTATATTATTTTTAGGTCGCTGTAATATGTTTACTGCTGCGTAGTTCGTCTATTAAACGTCAAAACGACCCGTAACTCGCGTATAATAAAGAATACTGTAGCTTTATTGATGTAACTTTATTATAAACAATGTATATGTAAATTACCTAAGCATTTGAGAAACGTTAAAATTTACCCGCAAAACGCGATAATATATATATACACCTAGAACGTGTTGGTTTAATTATTTTCCGTTTTCTAATTAAAACAATAATGTTAGGCGTGACTTAAGTCTCGCCCAAAATTGCTATTCAGCTATTAGCTAGGTAATTAATGTTGAAGGTTGGGAAAATTAAATTAATATGTCAATTAGCCGTGAGATTTTTGATTTTGATTTTCTCAGCTACAGTAAACATGAAGCTAATATTGGAAAATTAGAAGCTGTAGTCTCTTGGTTTTGAAAATTTTTATTTAACCATAATAACATATTTTTTTATTGCATAAATAGGCAAAAGAGTATTCGGAGCCATTTTCATGACTACCGACGCCCACAGACATCCGCATAGAGTTTATACAGATCCTTTGCCCTCCCTTCCTCATCCCTTCCAATGAGCTACCGGCTACTCACAAGCCCCCCAAAGATTGCGTGCTGGCTCTGCTGTTCATAGCCGTAACTTTAGGGCAGTATCACACAAGTGAGAGATACCTACACGATCGAACCGGCCTATTGTCGATGTGTTGTAGCGAAACACTACCTCTTACTAACCTTTTTCACCCCACCACCCAATAAGCCACTCAAAACTCATAATATGGACGGGAACCTCGAAAGCTTTCACTGGACATCGACTTTTTTGATTTTACTTTAACTGAGCGAGAAGTAAAAGCGGGTCTTGGAGTATTGATTCTAATCTATACTGACCGCCGATGCCAGTTATTACATTGAACTCGACATTAAATGTGTTTTTGTTGCCTTACCTCTATATAATAATAATTTAAAACGTTAATTATTATTTATTAGATTGTGAGCTATGCGTAGAAAAGATTTAATATAGTATGAAATGGAAGGACATTCGAGAAAAAGCGACCAGTTAATTTTTTGCCTTATCTATTTAATGTGATATATCTTTTATATAGCCTTATAATAAAACTGTAACTGGTCTAAGTCTGTTACATACTGACATAGACCAGTTACAGTTTTATTGCAAGACTAAAGAGATACTTAAAAAAATTATTGAGGTTCTTTGTAGTTTTTAGTTTATTAGCTATAAAGAAAGTTCAAAGCAATTGGAAGCTTTTTACTAACTCTATTTTTTTTTTGGTTTTCCGGACACGTCGGCTTAGATGTAGCCGATTAGTTAGCTACTCGTAACTTGTATAATTATTTGTCACTTGCATTTATATTAAATATAATAATGTTGACAGATATTTTAAATTCAAGAACATGCTTGAAATTTTTAAAGACATATTTAATACATAAGCATAATGTAATTATGTTCATGATTGTACACATTACATCTCCCTAATATGATGTAAGCACAAAGTTTCAAAGAACAGTCAGGCGAACATGAAACGTAATTGGTTATTATGAGTTTCATAAGGAGCTAACAAGTAGAGATTTATTTTTTATTAACAAGTACAGATTTTTCCAAGCATTTTATATACCTACTTTACTTCAAGGATATGTCTTTGCCAGTTTTTGGTTACATTAAGAAACTAAATACTTATTTATATAGGTAAGTGTTTAGGGTAAAAAAATCACATTTCAAAATAGTTTTAGTAAGAGGTAGTGCCATATTGAATTGGATTCGCAGCCGAATTGGGTCAGTACGACTGGGGAGATAATTCTCGCTTACACGATACCCGCGTAAAGTGACAGCTGTGCTGTCGCGTTTCGTGCAGTGTGTAAGTAGCCGGTAGCCCAGATAGGTAGGAGATAAATGGGCATTTGTATAACCTCTATGCGGTGGTCATGAAAATGGCTCCGACTGCTCGTTTGCCCCGTATACTATAAAAAAATAATTAAAATTATTTTTGAAATGGACTGAAGTAGAAAATCTATTGTTGTTACAGAAATCGTTTTATCACTTATTAATTAATATTACTTTTAACTTTTAAAACAACAAAACAAATAAAGTTAGGCTTGCAAATTTGTAACTTGGATTTCCCGGATTGAATTTGGGATATATAGGTTGTGGACCTATATATCTGACTAGGTTGGACTAAAGGAGCATATTATTAGTAAGGTTTCTATACCTATAGATCGGTTCAGTCATTTAGGAGGAGTTCAGTGACATACACACTCACACAAGAAATGTTTATATGTATACCTATATTTATTGTGTGCGTGTGTGTGGGCCAATTTTGACGATCTTTTTTGTGTATGTTGAATGGGATTTGGAAATGATTTAGATTCACAAATCAGCCCGCGCTGATGATGGCGCTGCAGTCGGTATCTCGGATATACAATATTGTAGGGTAAAGTAACGTGTTGACAATTCGGCGACATTGTTAGACGTTACCATAACAACATAATATTTTCCAATTATGAAAAGACAACGTATTTAGGACAGCTAACTTATATACATATAGATATATGTGTTTACCTAGGTATACTATAAATACACGCCGTTAGAAAATGGAACAATATTTTCTCATGTTTGTGACAAATAACGGGCCAACTCTGGACAAATAAGCAACAAAACATTGCTTAAAATAGAAAAATGTGTTTCCTCGTTGAGAAATTGCCCTATCGCTACCGTGGTCGGGGTCTGAAGTTTCCCTTAGGGAATACGTTCTAACGATTCACTGAAGTGCAAACTTGTAAGGATGTGATATTCCTAGAACACGAGCTAGTTCCTTTCATGTCAGATAGATGGCGTTAATGAAAAGTGCTAAATAAGAGACTAGATGGTGTTAGAGGTAGCAATATTCAAGTAAATTTTCGAGGCGTGTCTGCATGAAATTGAACGGCAAATTAAGGTCTATCGCTTTGTCGTCATGTAAATAGACTAGAGACCCAAATCACATACTCTGACCCCTTAAATTAAGTTCAAGTGTAAATTTTAGATACAACATTTTACGAAAACTGGATTTTATTATCTTATTTTTGGAACTATTTGAAATTCAAATATTACATGATCGTAATTGTTACATATATAGGTATTTTACGTGTCATGTTGCTTATCCGCGATGGACTCGTAAACTACTAAAACGATTTGAATCAAATTTTGCACATAATATGTATATGGGTATAGGTTTACCACGTAGCAGGGTCAATGCCACATAGTGGTGCCGAACTATCGATAGTGGAGCTATCGATACAAAGCTCGAAAATCAGTTGGGACATCGATAGGACTATCGATAGTATTGATATTTTTAATATTATCGATAGTATCGATAGCATAAATTATGGCACTACTATTGATGACTTATAATAGTTTCGATACTATCGATAGAATCTAGCTGTGATAGTTTCTATGCTACCGTTAGTATAGAATATAGATAGTATCTAAATTTACAGTCGCTGTACTATCGATACCTACTATCGATAGTATCGGTAACTATGGATCGTCTAAAACCTTCGATGCTATCGATAGTATTGATAGCACAGCGACTATCAAAGTTAGATAATAATAATAATAAATAATAATAAAATGTTTATTCAGTACCACAAGTTACATTAAATTGTTACACATATTGATATATGGATGATGATATATAGATACTATTGATAGATCAAAGATTATTAGAGATAAATTCTAGCCAAAGTCTATCATCCGTGACAATAAAACAACAAAATGTACTCGACAAGCTTAGATCATTGAATATTACGAAAGGTACAGGATCTGATAAATAATATACCCCCCGTTTTTCTTTTCCGCTGCGTGGACATACTAGCTGCCCCGATAACTCACATTTTTAATACGTCTTTAAAATTAGGAATATTTCCAAAACAGTGGAAAGTAGCGCGAGTAGTTCCGATCCCAAAAGCAGACGACTTACAACTGGTAGATAATTATAGACCGATCTCTATCTTACCAACTTTAGCAAAATTATTTGAGTCTCTGATCTGCCCTATACTACAAGTGCACTTTGATAGCTTTATTAGTGAGCACCAGCATGGTTTTGTAAAGGGCAGATCAACATCTACCAACTTGGTGTTGTTTACTGAAATGATATCCGTGTCCATCGACTCTCAAAGTCAAACCGATGTAATATTTACAGACTTCAGTAAAGCATTTGACAAAGTCCCCCACAATATTCTCTGTAAAAAGCTGTCATATTATGGTATATGCGGATCATTTTATAAATGG
The DNA here is from genome assembly GCA_001625245.1 of Calycopis cecrops. Taxonomy (NCBI): domain Eukaryota; kingdom Metazoa; phylum Arthropoda; class Insecta; order Lepidoptera; family Lycaenidae; genus Calycopis; species Calycopis cecrops. The sequence continues at coordinate 519,785 of LUGF01050475.1, forward strand.
ATATAGTCCTACCTTGTTAATCGGTACTTTTACGTGGTCGCCAATGGTTATAGCTCTAGCATGCAATTAGCGACCTCTGGTGTGATTCAAGGTTCACATTTGGGGCCACTACTATTCAATATTTTTATTAACGACCTTACATTTTGCTTCCAAAACTCTCATCCCTTTATGTACGCGGATGATTTAAAGATCTCTAGAGAGATACGATCTATTGCCGACACTCGTTTGCTACAAGAGGATCTTGATCGGCTGGCTGAATGGTGTAAGCATAATAATATGAGCCTAAACGTTAGCAAATGTAAGTATATAAAATACACTAGAAAGCATTTAGCTATATCGTCCAATTACTCCATAGGTAATGAAAAGTTGCAAGAAGTATTAACGGTGACAGATCTTGGAGTACTCTTAGATAATAAACTTACATTTACTCCCCATATCGACCACATCGTAAAAAAAGCGTCAAGTATGCTAGGATTCCTAATAAGAACAAGCAGAGTATTTCGATCTATACAAACGAAAGCACTATTGTATAACTCCTTGGTCCGCAGCGTGCTTGAATACGGCAGCACAGTATGGCGACCCCATTTTGCATCTCATGCGTTAAGGTTGGAGCGTATACAAAGAAGATTTATAAATTATCTTACATTCTCCGTGAGAAAAACAAAGCTTCTTCGTTCGTACAAAGAAAGGTTGACTCATTTTAAAATGACATCACTTGAAAAGCGCCGAGATTTGCTAGATCTCATGTTCTTATATAAAATTTTAAATAATAAGCTAAACTGCCCTATGTTGCTTAAATTAATACCATTTAGAGTACCCCGTAGACCACCCAGGCAGCCAATCAAACCTTTATACGCACCACCTCGACGGACCCTGCTAGAGAAAAACTCGCCTATATCTAGACTGTGTAGTCTATATAACGACTTTGGAGATGTTATAGACTTGCATCACACTTCATTGTGGAAAACTAAACAGAGCATATTGAGCAGAGTATGATGTTCATTTTGTTAATTAAAATGGCTCTCTATCTCTCTCTATCACAATTCAAATTGTATTCATAATTAACGTTTACGTCTTTATAAAGAAGTGTATTTTTTTTAACATAATATTTGTGTAAGAATAGATGTACTATGTATAACTGATAATCACTTGTGCATGCAGTATTTATCTGTTATCCGAATGCGGGGATCCGACCCAATCAATGGAGCATCTACTCCAGTACTCGCTGTGCCCAAGAACTTACACATTCGAGGATCTGTTCGTTGCCAATGCTGCCGCTATAGATGTGGCACAGTACTGGGCACCTAAAATTTGATCAGCTGAACACTGACACGAGAAGAAGAAGAAGAATCTGTTATTGATTGTCCACTTAGTACCTATTTCTTGTTTAATGTTTTTAGTCTTAAGTCCACAGTGTAACAATTGTTGATGAACCAAATAAAATAAAAATAAAAAAAATAAAAAAATAAAGATAGTATCGATATTATTAAGACCATCAAAAATTTCGATACTATCGATAGTCCAATCGATATTCTCACTATTGACACACTATAGATAGATAGCATACCTACCGATATAAGCCTATCGAGCGGCATCACTAGTGCCACATACTTTCTTTTTTCTGTGGGTACCACCTCCTACCGGAGGTCGGTGATCTTTATCGCCACTTGGTATCGTGATGTTGCGGCACGGAAATAACTAATTAGTTCACTATGGAATCATTCAGCCAGATTTTGGAGCTAATGTGTCGTTGCCCAAGCATTCTGTGGCCTGTAATTTTATATATGCTTACAACTGAATAAAGAGTTAGGTCTGAAATAAATCATGTAACATCGATATGGGAGATCTGGCAACCGGCCAACGGCCTACCTGATTATCGAGCAAGTCTTTATCGATGACAATAGATCTGGACAATAGGTTCAACAGCGTTTACTCGCAAAGTTTGTGACAAAAATATTTTCAATCCTCTTAGAGTAAGTAATATATTTTATACTCTCTTAATATTGAATCTAGAACAATAGTTTCAACAGCGCTTACTCGCAAAGTTTATGACAAAAATATTTTTAATCTTCTTAGTGTAAGTAATATATTTTATACTCTCTTAATATAAATCAGGCTTTATTCTCAAAGACAGCTAGAATCGCACAAGGAAAAAATAACTGAGTCAAATTTGATGGCGGAAGTACACTATTTGATATTAATGTTTACCGTGTAACTGCCTCGTGATTTAGTGGTAAGCGTGTTTAACCACAGACGTGAGGTCCCGGGTTCTTATATTAGTTTCGACCTAAAAATGTTGTTGGGATTTTTCAATATATAATAATATTCCGGAGTTAGGAAGTTGACAGTGTCTAACCCCGTGCCTAAGAGAGCACGTTACGCTCTGTTCCAGCACCTGATTTGTCTCCGGTCATGTCGGACAGGCGTACCCACGGATTTTGAAAATGGGGAAATAGATAGTGCACTAGTGTCTGCACACTCTTATATACTATAATATGTCCTGCGCATCTGGTTAGTCTCTATAAAGTTGGCTGCCATAGTCAAAATTAGACTAGGACGACATTATTGTAATGTGTTACGCGGTAGGTACTTGACAATTTAACAAAATCAGATCTATAATATTCAACATTTCCGGAGCAGATGATTTCACCATTAATTAGTTTCTCATAGATGTGATTCAACGGCTCGTTCACAATATTCAAGTAAATACAGTACAGTTATCTATTAGTTAGAAATTAGATTTCAAAACCAAACATGACATATCGTAACATGATTATATTAAATCAAAATTGGTAAATGTGTACGTAATTACGATTTAAGTTATTATAATATTATTTAACGAAGTGAATTTGATGAATTTATCATTGAAGTGTTTGTAACAATTAAGAAATTCGGTGAGTATTTAGATACTTAATAATTAATTGATACTCTCTTATCGTGCTGATTTCATTATCGATAGTCGTTGGCTATGATTGTTTGTTTGTTCTCTAATGCTATAAATATAATGTTTATCTGAAGTAATAAAAAAATTATAAAGTGTAATTAAAATACTAGGAAAATTTAACTAACAAAAAGAAAAACCTACTTGTATTATTTTCCAGTACCGAATATTGCCTACAACGTTATATATAGTAGTAAATATACGAAAAAGTATTTTTTTAATGTGTTTGGATAAGACAGCATTATTCAGATTTTTTTTAGAGTTTTATTATGAAAGTTCTTGAAAAGAAAATTAACATTCTAAACCAAAACTGTTTTTTTTATTATTAGATTGAATTGTAGGGCCAATTTGTTGCCTGCGATATCTTTTAATTTAAAAATTGAATAGATGCCAACCATCTAAATTTACATCTTTGCTATATATTTTTTCTAAAATAGAATATTACATATACGAGTAGTTATTAAATGATGCTTCAATATGTGTGATATTAAAGGTATGAGAAAAATAATCTCACTCCCACGTGAACGAGATTAAAAGTACGTAACCACAGATTTATCACGCAGACGATACGATAATCCTTAGCTGTGTTTGAACAATTCCAACGCTCCCACGATTCACGGCAAACAAATTTCAAATCGACAATATACTTTAAAACTGTTCTTGCGAAGACTTCAAGAAGAACGAATAATCTCAATACCACCTGCTTTCTCCCTTTGTTTGACTTTGAACAAAGAACATTTCAAATTAAGAATACAAAACAATTCACTGATATTTGTATAAAGGCAGGCGTGTCACTCCTCACTTGTTAGGAAATCTTTTCCAAAGACAACAAAGATAACATAGCGTTATTAAAGTAATAGTAAAGAGTATTTCAATGATTTATTGCTGTTTATAGACATACTTACATATGTATACACTATGAAAATTCATAGTGTAACCCGCACGACCGGTGAGGTACCTATTGCTTACACGAAACCAGCGTCGGTCGCACCGTCGTAGTGAACTTGCCCCAAGCCTGCTGGCGCTTCTGAATAAGAAGCGTCAGCTTAGGAAACTCTGGTCACACACTCGATGCCCCCGGGTCAAGACTGAGCTAAACCGGGTTTCTGAGAAGCTGGCCTTGGCAGTGTTTGAGTCTCATGGTGCCGGATGGGATCGGAGAATATCCGAAGCCCGTGAATCCGACACCAGACTCCACGCCCTTAACAGGCAGCTGACCAGAACTAAACACTCCATAACACCACTGATGGACGACTCGGGTAAGAGACACTACGGTGCCCTTGCCCGAGCCGAAATCCATGCCACCCACCTTCATTCAACATTTATTCCACACACACCAGCTGCAGTCGCCTCCGAACACCACGAGCATGTTGAGGAATGCGTTCGGGAGATACTGTCCAGTCCGACACCGCCGCTTCAGGGGGGGGATTTCATCTCCCCCTCGGAGCTGTGGAAGGTTGCCAAGCGTCTACCAAGACGAAAAGCACCAGGCATGGACGGAGTTCCCA
>LUGF01050475.1:550586-565552 GCA_001625245.1 Calycopis cecrops
AAGTTTTATTTGGTACGTACACCAGCTGCACGTCTAGTGGAGTTATTTATGCAAATAAAAGTGTATATGAACATTCCATGAATAATCTTGCGTACAAGTTTACATTATTCACTTACTTATTTCCTTTGCTATGGGAGCTATCTTTTATATCAAACAGAATCGAATGATTGCACAAATAGTAAAGAATTTCAAAATGTAAATTGTAAGCATAAATACTGCATGTTCTACAATTTTAGGTATTTGAAGAGACGTAATGTTAGTCATCAATCGACGATGATAATTAGATGCAAGTAGCTGGGGGTCGGTGGTTTGGCGTTCATTGCAAGACATCTATGTTCACTCGTGGACGGATAATGGTAGACAATGACTTGGAGTTTCGTATCGTAAAATAATAAAACAGAACCCTAATATGATAACTTTGTTTTCCGTTTGTCAATAATACCTAACTATACTACTTTCTTCCCGTTGACCTCTATTCAAGTAATTTAGTAAGATGTGAGTTCTTTCCGATTCCATTTTTTTTTTTTTTTTATGGTATAGGGGGGCAAACGAGCAGTTGTAGCCATTTTCATGACTACCGACGCCCATAGACATCTGCATAGAGACTATACAGATGCGCTGCCCCCCTTTCTCCTCCCACCTCCATGGGCCACCGGCTACTTACACACCGCACGAAACGCGACAGCACAGCTGTCACTTCACGCCGGTCTCGTGTAAGCGAGAGGTACCTCCCCGGTCGTGCCGGCCCAATTCGGCTGCATGCAAGCATACAGCGTGGCACTACCTCTTACTAAAGTAGCAAGAGACCGATTGTTTTACTATTCGGAAAAAACGAAGATTAGTAACATATTGGTAGGTAATATAGGTACTTATTTACACAAGAAAAAAAACCGGCCAAGTGCGAGTCCGACTTGCACACCGAGGGTTCCGTATGAATGGGAAGAACATTCCAAACGTAATGCATGATTTTCAAGACCTTTTTCTCTAAAACGCGTGAAGGGATTAAGCTGAAATTTTTGTCAAATGCGAAGGTCAGTTACGTCTTGATGCCTTGAAAAAATCACACTTCTAAGTTAACGAAATAAAAAGTTATAGCCAATTATGCACAAGTTTTGTATGAAAACGTACTTTGTCGAAAACCTAAAATAATCGGGTACTTCCCGTTGACCTGGAGTTGTAAAATTTGGCAAGAAGTAAGAACTTATAGCACATAATATATAGGAATAAATCTGAAAACTAGTAAATTATATGTAGATCATTGGAAAAATCATTATCAACTTATAACTAATTCGCCTGATAAATTCGTGCCGCAACCGTCTATAGACGGTCGCGGCACACATTTTATTTCGTCGGCTTTAACTTTTTATTTCGTTAACTTAGAAGTGTGATTTTTTCAAGGCATCAAGACGTAACTGACCTTCGTATTTGACAAAAAATTCAGCTTAATCCCTTCACGCGTTTTAGAGAAAAAGGTCTTGACAGACGTACAGACAGACGGACAACAAAGCGATCCTATAAGGGTTCCGTTTTTTCTCTTTGAGATACGGAACCCTAAAAACTATTTATTTAATACTAGTTGACCCGACAGCCGTTGTCTTGTCAAAATAAGTTTATTGTCATTATAAGTGGCCGAATTGTCAATTTATTTTTATGGTACTAAGATTTGTAAATATGATTATTTGCGTGCTATTATGTACCAAAACAGGTCGTCATAAACTTTATTCTACCACTTCTATGTACCCACTACACATACTATGTATGTTGAAAATAAGTATTATTTTTATTGCTTATTATTTTTTTTTTAACTTTATTTTTCCGCAACCCTATTTGAGTTTGTATGATATTATTAATTACGGGCTCATTCATGCCAAGTAAATAGTAATTATTAATTTAATTATCGAAATTTATTAGGATTAGTTGTGTGATGCTGTACTAGCTGTACGTCGTCTTCACTTATGTTTTAAAAATTAAAAATTTACGCTCTATTCGGTAAGTATTTAGGCTTTTTGTAATGTAGAATAAATATGGGTTAAGATTTAAAACTTTTAAACCATTATGTATGCGTTTAGGTATAACGCCAGTGTTTGATATTACGATGGGGGTGATATGAACTTTCTCCTGTTTCTATATTGAAAGAATTTCTTCTTTGAGCTCGGTATATTTGTGTACTTTTTCGGATATGTTTTTTGTGATATTATGTGTGTTGGGTACGGCAATGTCTATTATAATAATGTTGTTTTGTTTTTTGTGCTATGGGAGAGGCCTATGTCCAACAGTGGACTGTAATAGGCTGATGATGATGATGATGTTAATATTGTCTTGTAAAATGATATCCGGCCTATTGTAGTGAATTGTTCTATCTGTTGATATTGCTCGATCATAATACATTAATTATATTTGTTAATTATTATTATTACTATTATTACAACCTGTCCAGTTGACAAACACAATTTATAAATTTTATTATGTACCTACGTCCCTCCGGGTCGTGCGTTTCGTAATATTGTAAAATTAATTGTAAATAATTTCTAATTACCAGATGAGTATTTATTTTCAGGAAAATGAGGACTCATTTGTAACGGTCTTTGTGTAATAAAAATAAGGAAGGTAAGAAGTAATTAAATATAGGTAATTTATCTTGTCTCCAATAAACTAAAAAAGATAAAACAGAATATTCTACACACTTTTATCATCAGCAATTTTCAGGTCATTGCGAGTCTTTTTAGGTCACTGATATGGCTATTTTCTGCAAATTCCAGTACGACCGATCTCTTGCTACTGATATTTTTGCAGGTGCGGTGATCGAAGTTATGTTCTCATTTAGTTAACTAACACTTAGTCTTTCCAGACACTATTTGCACTAGACCTTTGTTCCATCCACTGTTAGTTCTGCTAACTATGCGTACTGAGTATATTTTTAAGGTTCCTTACCTCAAAAGGTAAAATCGAGACAGTTATAGGATTATTTTGTAGTCTTTCTGTCTATCTGTATGCCTGTCAGGACCATTTTTATAGTAATAAGGTATCGATAATTTCCAATACTGCACTAGCACATAAAGTTAATACTTCTAAATGGATTTAATCAAAAGATACAACCATTTATGCACATATTATGCAGATCAAACCAACATCATAAATTACAGAGTATTTCTCGTAGATCAAGAATCATGACATTTTTCAAGAATAAAATACGTACGTAAGCACACAAAGAAAGAAAATATACTTGTATGAAATGATATGCTTTTTTATCCTATTTCCACTTTTTATTAATTTAAATTACATTAATTACGACTGGATATGATAACTTGTCATCTGATATACAAAAAAATATATTTACGATATAACAAGGAAAGTTTGAAAAATGGATGCTTTAGAAAACCTGGAAATAAATGGTCATAAAAATCATGCAATCATCAACAATGTTTGTCACACTCATGCATCTTAGATTATAAATAAAACTTCAATATATAAATTAAAATAATATTTAGCATATTTTAACATAAAAACAATAATTATTTAAGGACTAGTAGAATATTAAGACATTGTAATATTGCCATATAATCTAAAAATAATATTTCTAAATTATATTATTAGTTTTAATTAGATTATGATTATATTTATCACATACACGTTATGTAAGAATAATTAAATAATATTAATTTTCAAATATTTATTATTAATGTATTTCTGTTACTAGTATTTTTGTCATACCTGTAACAAGAATACATTATTTGTTAAAATTTCAACAGTCTAAGAGGTAGGGCTAATTATGAAACTGACTTTGTTTCCTTCGAGTCCTTTCTTCGCAAATTCATCATAATAGACAATAATATTTATTTTCGTAACTGTCGAAGAATTCTTACAAAAGCTTTTAAAGTTTCCCAAGTAGCGATAAACATTTATTATTCTACAGTATCATACAAATGTATTTTCCTATTTTAAGAAGCAATAACGCCTTTCAGAATGTAACAAAGCTGTCATTTTTAAAGGTATAGCATTACTAAGTAAAAATATAATTTTTAATGGTGGATTACAAGCGAAAAAGCTGTGATTCATAAGATTCCATGTGATATTTACACATATTGCAAATTATTGTCATCGTAACTCAGATTATTAAAATAAAAAAATTAAACTACTTGCGAAACATTATTCGGTCATAGAAGTCATAATCATAATTAATAGAGCATTACGCTTTTGGTATGGAACCCTTGATGCGCGAGTCGTACTGGCATTTCACTGGTCGCTTTTCTATTGTATGAAAATAACATGATTTAGTACCATACACATTTCTAGAGGGTTGGCAGTTGGTTTACCGCCCTTTAGGTAAAAGTAGAATTCAAAACGACCACAATAAAGGCGACCATTTAGCCATCACTTTTAGTATGTGTTATGTTAGATAAAGGTATTTTGCTGCCGGGCTTGCCGGAAATCCTCGCTAACCCTTCACCAAATTATGTAACATGTCTGATGTTCATTTAGAATTAGTAAAGCCATATGTGAGGGCCGCAGGTGCGATATCCAGAGTGTGCTTAATATAATAATGTAGTGGATCGCCAGTGGCATTATCCTACTAGTCCTACTAATCCTACTAATATTATAAATGCGAAAGTTTGTATGTTTGTTACTCTTTCACACTAAAACTACTTAATGGATTTTCATGAAACTTTACAGTAATGTAGCTTTCAAATCAGAATAACATAATAAGTTAAAATTTTTAATTATTTTTGAAGTCCGAAATTCACGCGGGCGAAGCCGCGGAAGCTAGTACATATTATATAAAACTGATTTTTAGTAACTTCGAAATATGTTAGAAACCTTTTTAATATATTTTTTAAATTTATAATAAAGTGCTAAAGTTGAAAATTTTTTGTCGAAAACAAACCAATTATTCGTTTTTAACAATAATTTAGAAGTCAGCTTTTCTTTTACCGCCTTAGGATAGGAGAAACTTAAATGAGTTCGCGTCAGAAGCATACGATGCACAACGAAGAAGAGCTAAGATAAAATCGTAGCAGCATGGCTCGTAGTAGGTTCGAGACGCTACAAGTGCGTGCAACTAAGTACAGGTTGTTGTTGAACTTGAAAATTTTAAGTTTTTCTTCACTTTTATCGATAGTCCTCATTTTTTTTTCTCCTGTTTATTTTTCTTCACATATGTTTAAGAGATCCAGAGAAGCTTTTCAAAATAAGTCTGTGTCCTATAAAAAGAGCTTATGCTATAAATATTTATACTAGGAAGAGGTAGTGCCACACTGCATGCTTGCATTCAGCCGAATTAAACCGGCACGACTAGGGTAGGTACCTAGGAGTATGAGTGTGTGAAAGTGATAGCTGTGTCGTCGCGTTTCTTGCGATGTGTAAACAGCCGGTGGTCCATAGAGGTCAGAGGAGAAAGAAGGGCAGCGCATCTGTATAGCCTCTATGAGGTCGTCTATGGGTGTCGGTAGACATGAAAATGGCTCTTTTTCTCGTTTGCCCTCCTATACCATAATAATAACTAACTATATAACTATAAAACAATATCTTTCAATGTTCTGAACGTCAAGCTTTTAAAATATTTAAATTACTTGTTACGTTATTTTGTAAGACCAGCGGCTATTAAAACAACATATTGATATTGAAAATATTTTTTTTCCATAAAACCGCTCCAGATTAAATAATAAATAAAATATATTAACGTATTTACTCAGAAACTAAAACTTATTACCCTAACTTAATAACTAACTTCTGGAGTAAACTGATTAACCAGGAGTTATTACTTAAATGAACACAATCTTTCTAGTGTAATCTCCATCACATATTACATTTATTTAAGTTTCTACATCTCTGTAAGATTTATTTATTTTTATTTTATAGATTTTCTTCGTCTTCATTTTAAGAAGTGTTTATTAAGACTGAATTTGGTTGTGTCATTACTGTAATAATGTCGAATATGTGTACTAGGCAAACAAGAATGCCATTTTTACTGACGGCCATAAAATCCGCGTACACACCTGTAGGCGGATGTAGTCAGTTTAGTAAACAGCTTTAATATACACTAGTAAAAATGATTACGTTCACGGATGAAAAATAGATTTCCTATCGCATTATGTACCGTTTGTGAAATTTCGAAGACTCAATAAAGCGGTGATGGATAACTAACTTTTATTCGTTTAATTTCTAATTTGCCATATCGCATGAGATATGTTTATTAAAGCGCAGTCTCTGTATCGAGTAAGAACCCTGAAGTGTTACGTCTGTTACGAACTTAATTGACATTGAAAATCGAAATTTGGAAGCTTAGCAACATTTGTGCCTCCTATTTAATAATATGAAAGCCTTATTCAAGCAATTCTTAAACTTTTGTATTTGCTCCCGCTAGAGAAGCAGCAACGTTCATTGTTTGATGTTATATCAAAGAATAAGCCTTATAAGCCGTCACGTACATATACGAAAAATGAAAGTTATTTACGCAAATATGATGTGTGTATCCAAATTTACCATTTATATTTCCATACACTGATTTTGTCCTATTTTTAAAATAAATGGTCTGTGAATGGCATCATCACGTCATGTTACCTTGACAACATATTTTCCAATAATGACAAGACAACGGCTGTCGGGTCAACTAGTGATATAATATGAGAATAATGCTACTTCATTTTGTGATTATCCCACTCATTTATAATGCCTAAGTATGTGTTCACTATATCACACTAGCTATTAATTATAACTATATTATTTTGTTTGTTTATTATTTCAGCAGAATCACCCAATTTTTCATTTGCTGTATATTTCGTACCTAGTCGGTTTTTATGACCCTGTCCCTGGGAAATCAAAGGCAACACTAAAATTTTTGAAACCGGTAATTTACCTCGTTCAAAAAGTAATTTGTCATTGCATATTAAAGAAAATTTAATGGAAAACTACAATTTAATAAAAGATGAGCATTTTAGTTAGTAGTTTTAAGGCATACGTCGTTAATTTCATCTTTATGGAGTATCTCGGAGTCGTTTTAGTGTTTTCAAGCAAGTTTCTCATATCTTTTATGACAAGTTACTCGTCGCCGTGAATAAATAATTGAACGTAAAATATAAGCAGGTCAACGCAAAATTGTTCGTAAAACTTTGACTATTTCCTATTTGTCTTCCTATTTGTAGTGGATCTTGAAATGATGTATAGAACATACACATAATATCTACAACAGGTAATGTAAGCAGAATGCTTCAAATGAAGCCGAAAGCGGTACTGCCAGTCTGAGCACAACTCTTACCTATTGATATGTTACATAAACTTATTTAATACATTATATGTACTTACTCAGTAGCTTATATAACTACAGATTTAATAAATAAGATCTATATGTAAAGACTTTTATCTACACTAATGTTGTAAAATTCTACTTATGTTTTCAATACTTGACTTATAATAACTACTGTTATAGCTCAGACAACAAAAAACTCAATTTAAGCAATTTGACATGATGTTATAATTTTCAAATCGATATCGTAAAATTTCATTATAACACTGTGTGAGAGCGAGAGAGAGAGAGAGAGAGAGAGAGAGAGTGGTGAGAGAGCCTTATGTCAAAATCCTTAACAGCGCGCGCTCGCTCCTGATTGGCCCTGCGCGCGCTGCAGCTGCGCTCTCGTTGGCTCATTTTAATGGCGGCGAGTTTGCTGTGACAATACACGTAGGCATGAATTTAATGTTTCGCAATATTTTATTAATTGATTAATTACATTAGTGAAGATAAAGTAATGTATGCAACTGCATATAACACGGGTATTAAAACACTCGTGTTACTATTTTGAAACTCGCTCCGCTCGTTTCAAAAACTCGCACTCGAGTTTTAATACCCTTCATTATACGACACTTGCATAAACTACTATTATTTAATATCCATACATTAGATCATGTAGATCGTATTAAGCTATCTGTATAATATTACGTCTGTTTGGCTAATTACCGTATGCCTATGTATATTCAATCAGTTGGTATATACCACCAGAGATATCGCTAAAGAGCCTTTTAATATTTACTTTTTTTGTTGTTAAATAAGAAATATGCAAGTAGACATAAGCAATATTTTAAACATAAATTTTAAATATATTCAAAAAAAGAATTTATTATTAACTTTATCATTAAATTTACATTTTAACTGCATATGTGATGAAAGAGACTTTGAGTTAACACCAAAGTCTTTAAATAATCACGATGGAAGTAATGTAGTATAGCCCTTTACTTTAACCACCCCATTTATTGACTGAACTATGAATCGGACAAAATGCGGCAGTAAAGGTATCATAATTTTATATTAGTGTTAGTTAAAAGAGAGATACAAATTACCTCATCCATATGTGTTCCATTCAGTTGTAAAACATTAATGACTAGCCGCACTATATTTAAAAAAAACTGTTATCAACTAACTAGGTCTTATTTATATTTTACCTATATTTTGATTTTATCATAGGCTTACGATACATCACTATGTATCATAAACATGTGAAAGGTTATCATAAGTCGCAGTACGCTGGTCGCTATGAATATAAAGGGGAAAACTTCACGAAATAACAAATTTAATAAACAACGTGTATCGTTATTTATAGCGACAAAACATGTCTCTAGTGTGACAGCACGGAAAAGTGTATTGGATTATTTTCCTTGGTCTCATGTTTATATTTTGTTCTTGAACATGTGACAGCTGCCAAATTTTACCGTTTAATATAAGGAATACGTATGCGTAGATAAACACGATTCTTTTATTAGTACAACATTTTCACAATACCCCTGATCCAAGTGGAATTGAATGAAAATTGTAATATATATTAATACAAATAAATATTATTATAAAAAAATGTGACCCAAGGCAATGATACATTTAGTCGCATCACTATGGTAGGCACAAAGCCTATAGATAAGTGGCCAAGATGCTAGTCGAAGAGAATTTGCTTTTCTATTATTATACTAACAATGCCAATACATTTTTCATCACAACGTATGGTATCATATTTTGTGACGTGAGACCATAAGTATTCTATTCTAATATACAGTTTTACGCACTTGTATGTTATGTTGGGAGGTAGGTTTCATTCGTACATTTTCCAAAATGACAACTATTCATATAACTTTTCGTTATTAGCTTTATTCAGATGAAGCAACCAAAATTGTCTTTTACAAAATTTGTCATTTCTGGTCAACAGAGATATCGGCTGAAACAATTTTTGAGTGTATTTTTGGTACTACGCAATGTGTTGATAATGTAGAGTTACATATAAGTTCCATTCTGATCAATTAGTTGATCCGTTTAGTTGATCGGACTGGCCGTAGGGATAATTATTAACTTAGTAACTGTCAGAATGAGCCTATTAGAAGGGCGTGGGACGTTATGTTCGTCCCACACAGTGATTATGGAACGATATCTGTACATGAAAATCGTATAAGGTCTCATTTTGAAGAGCTCGTTGTGTAGGTGAAAATGAGGACTGACTTGCAGTTCAAGCCATCAAAAACAAGTTTAAGGTTTAAATTTTAGTACAACAATATTTATTTACACGAGACCGGCGTAAGCTTTGCTGTCGCGTTTAATGCAGTGTGTAAGTAGCCGGTGGCCCATGAAGGTAAGAGGAGAAACGAGCCTCTATGCGGATGTCTATGGGCGTCGATGGTCATAAAATGTCTCCGACTGTTCGTTTGCCTATATACCCCTAAACCGTAAAAAAAAAAAACTGCGAAACACTAAATAAAAGATAGCATCAAAATAGCACAAACAGAATTATACGTTAATATGGTCGTTATATATTTCACCAAACATTTCAAGTAAAGGGTGCGCCGGTGACACGGCGAAAGATAATGATTTATCGTGAAAATATATTATAAACTCTTCTTTATATTTTTACACTTTTCTTCTTTGTAAGTTGTCATAATGAAACAAAACATCTAAAGGTTCGATATATAAAAGGCACTATATTCTTGCATATTACATTTTACTCTTACATCCTGTTTATCTTAAATATGCACATGCAATAAAAATGTGTTAAATCTTTATATAAAAGTATTCTTTGGCATTCTACGTGAAATTAACCTAGCTGCAATACAGGTAAATTTTGTAAAGCACAAGTATTCGTTGTGTTTAAATTAAATGATAGGTATTATTAAGAATTTACGATTGTCGTATTTTAAATTGTAATTTTTCTTTATAACTATAATAATTAGTATCAGGCATACGTTTATTATGTCGAAATTAGATGGCCTTCTTCAAGGCCTAGTGTTATTTCATGAAACAATACACTAAAATAGACATAAAAGTATAATTCGTAAGGGCAGGGGAATCAAGCTGGCATTACCTCTTTCACTCACATCGCACCACCCCTGGAATAAAGCTGCAAGTGCACTTGTGCGAATTTTTTTTTATTACATATAAAAATCAAGAAAAAGCTAATACATATTGTCAATTTTTTTCATAAATTTATCTCAAAAAATTTTGGATATAAACGTAAATATGTAAAATTTTGCAACATTAAAATAAACATATTTCCATCGTAAGAACGACGTTTTATACATTTGCACTTAAAAAAATTCAGTTTTTCCATAATAAGAATGGCATATTTATAAATACGCAAATCTTTAACGAAAATATTTAAAATATCTTCGCTATAACTATATTTGCTTCTTTGTTTTAGGGAATTAATGAGCAAATGTCGTTGTGCAAGTTTAGTTGCTTACTTCTTCTGCGAAACTTTTATTGATAATCTAGTATGTAAATATTGTATGCGTACATTCTATAGCCAAAGTTTGAAATCTTTTTAGACGTAATTATAATTAGTTCAAAAGAATTCTACAATCATTCTTAAAAACACTGTTGATTCTATATCTAATGTCAACTTTTAATTATTTAATAAGCTCAAAAACTATTACAGACCGAAGAAAATACACATAACTTATTCAATCAAAATTTAAATTTTGAAATCTTTACGTTTGTTGCGTCAACTTCAACTATTTACTTTACTTTCATTTTTATTGTTTAATGCTTGATATATGGGAAAAAAGGGTTGAGACGGTTTTACCAAAACTACTGGATTCAGTATCTCCTGAAAATAAGGAATTAGTACCTTATAATAAGTAATAATAAGCAATTCTTAGTACAAACATCTACTTCGACATTGTCTGGAAGTAACACAAATTGTTTACATGTAGGTTTTATTGCTTCAGAATGTACTGTATTTATTAATAAATCAAATTTATAAAATTGAACCGACAACAGCATCACAGCGTAGGCATAGATCGAAAAGAGATGAAAGCTCATGACAAATCAATAAAAATAAGTTGTTAAAAAATTGAGGTACACCTTATGTTTCAAAACTCATAAAGAAAGAGAGGAATGGTAAAGTTATGGGTAACCCATGTTCTTATAAAAACATTTTGAAAATATTGATAACAATGCTAGAATATCCACGTTAAATGCATTTTAGAAATTGGGAACGGTAAGTGGGATTTTACTCTAAAGCATGTTAAACCAAATTCAATACGTATTGCCATTGAAAATCATGTGACGTGTGCCTAGATTGCAAACGTTGATTTATTTATTAAGAGCTACAAAAAGGCATGTTTTAATAACAGTTTGCAAAAAAAGGTTTTTTTAGACTTTGAATATCAATGACAGGATCCTATTCACAGTCTTGATGAAGCAAAAACTTCAAATTGTGATAAATCTACGAGGACATTTACCCGTATATTTAATTGGTTCACCAACAATTGCATACACTTTAATAAAGTAACATAGCATCTACATAACAAATATTTAATGTGGAACAATCACTTATTAGGTAAACTCAGCATGCACAGTTTTCACTCTCACTTAACACACATTCAGAAAAGAAAGATGAATCAAAAATAGACCACGAACTACACACAAACAATAAAAAGCAAATAAGACAAATTAAAGACCAGAAAAAAAAACACTTGACGCAACAACAAAATCTGTGCCCTGTTTGGATTTAGAGGTCTTGAGCTTGCCTCAGTCAGATTTTTGTACCATTATAAAAGAAAATACTCTGTTTACAACTTTACGATCTATAAATATTTTGACAAAAAGTGGACGATGGTCCGTTTGTCAAGCTGAAAGTGCTAAAATGAGATAGCTAGCTGTTTGTGGAGTCATTTAAAATTTCAGGCAGAGAAAAGATTAAAAAATGTATCATTTTATTCGGATAACTAACACACAGGTCAAAAGAGATACCTACCGCTTTGGTTTTACATTATATATTCATACATCGATCAAATTCGGTCTAAAATAACTCACATGTTTTTATTACTACTCATAATGAAGGCGACTCAGTGCATTCGTGTATTGCGAAAAGCAAAAAAAACATGTTTTGTGTATTCCAGAAGAATGCGATTATTAGAAATTGTAACATACAAGGACAGAAATATTTTCTTCAAGAAATGGCACAGGTAGATTTTTGTCTTTAAAAGCGAATTACAAATAATACCAATTGGGTATAGAACATTTCAGGAGAAAAAATATGTTTGACTAAAATTAAATAGATTGCTGTAGATCCATCGATACCTGGCCGGCTTCTGATAAAATATGTAATAAATTAATTATATTAACAAACATCTTGTATACCATGTTCCTGCAAATAAATTATATTCTATTCTATGAATTTTATGATAAGACGACAATAGTTATTTCGATTTTGATGTAGTAGATAGAGCTGGTAGACGTCATAAAACGCCAAGTTTTGGAAATATAGGGTGGCAATCTGATTAAACTCAATTATGTCATGACACCACTGTCAATATCTGCAAATCTGTACAAACACCTTATAAGTTTATGTAAGGATAACCGTATAACACCGCACAATCAAACTTTTAATAATAATTTACGGCCGCAATCAGGTAAACGGGGATAATATTGAAGAAGAGTCAGCTTAATTATTATTGTACAGTATTTGCTCAATCTGGATTGTCTATACCATTTTTTCAAAGTGAGCGATAACGCCCCGTTGTGGCCGCTGGTAGCCTAGAGAGGGGCGATATTTAATCTAAAAATCGACAATGTTAAAACATAGGCTTTTAAGGTGAAAAAAATGGAAAGCGCTACAAAGTATCTAATTTACAAACTGGCCGTTAGACAAAATAAGATTGGGAACCTCTGGTCTTTACTGTACCCACTAAAAAGGTTAACTGTCGAATTATTTATTTCATGCTTGTATAAATATATTTATTATTTTAAAGAACTTGTATTAAACGCAAATTTACAGTAATTATGTTAATACACAATCAGAAAACCAATTGTATTGTACATTGATCAAAATATGCTTGATTTTGAAGTTTAAACAAAAAAGGTTGATGTGTTTTGGTTTATGTTAAGTGTTTTTTTATGAAATTGGAACTGTTAATATAATTTACTCATCGTTTACAAAATTTTCACTTTAAATTTAATAATTTATACATTTTCTCTTACCATTACAGTTAAATGCAACCAATTTATATTCAAACTTATCTTTTAAAAAACTGGATATTTGATAATACGCAATTTTTTAAAATATTTTTTTACTTAAGTAACGCTGTGATGTCAGATACAACAAAAGTAAGATGATGTTACACAAGGAAAAAGTAAGTAACGCTTCTTATACAAATGAATTTCTCGTGGAAAAAACGTGTAAACCATAGATACACGTTGGAATCACGTCCAATTCCTGTGGTGTAAAAAGGGATATCTGCAATTACATTAAATTGCGAGAACTTTATAATACGTCAAAAATGCAATATTTAGAGTTACTGAATCAAGTATTTTTATGGTTTCCAAAAATAAGTATGCAACACTCTTTTTTGGTGTTTTTTTATCCCACAGTGAGTAAGTCATGAATACAAATATGTAGTCACCTCGGTGCTGCATTATGACATAATTTGCTGCAAACTTTATATTTTTAAAACTATTATTTAATTTTTAGGACAGTTTTTATGCTCTCCTGAAAAGTTGTCATTTTTCACTTGCGGCTTTCTTCCAGGAGTGGTGCGAGTCATGATACCGCCGTAAAGTGACAGCCAACCCCCTCGACGGACCTCCACCTTGTCGTGGTGAGAGGGCTTAGTAGCCGTGGCATGGACAACCACTGTGAACCAAGAGGGACGCGTCGAGTGGGCTTCGCTAGGCCCGCTCTTGATGCGTCCATTGGACACATGCCGTCCATGGAGGTGGGGTCGCGGGAGGAGAGGTGTCTCGGTGTGTCGTTGCCGTGCACCCTATCTCCCGCGACCGAACGGGTGCGCACCGTCAGATGCGTTGGCTGTGGGGCCGCAGAGGAAGAGGAGATGCGGTGTGTCGTTGCCGTCCTCCCTGTCCTCTGCGGCCGTTTGATGGTTGGTCCGCCGCCCCGCGGATGGGACCAACCAGTGCCGGAAGTCCTCCACCTGTCCCTCTGAATCAGCAGATGGCGGCGTGGATTCGGACGACCGGCGTGGTGTGCTCCATTGGAGCATTGGGACCAGGGGTTAGGATGGAAACCTGACCCCATTGCACGGTTCCATCGTGGAGTAAGGGACTGTTCAAAGGCAGCCGGACAGTCTCTAAGGAGGAAGA
Source organism: Calycopis cecrops (assembly GCA_001625245.1). Taxonomy (NCBI): domain Eukaryota; kingdom Metazoa; phylum Arthropoda; class Insecta; order Lepidoptera; family Lycaenidae; genus Calycopis; species Calycopis cecrops. The sequence goes on from LUGF01050475.1 coordinate 565,153, forward strand.
TTCTGGCCTTCTCGCCGAGGCCAGCCTGTCGCTGGAGACGCCCTGTTGCTTTTAGATCCGGGGCCCTCCAATCATAGCGGCTGAAGGCACCCGCAGGGCTTTAGTTGGTAGGGGCGTACCAAATTCCGAGCCCGACACAGGCCCGGTTTCAGAGCCACCCAGGCTCCCGGGTATCGTGCGTAAATGCATTCCCCTGAGAAAACAAAAAAAAAAAAGGAAAAAAAAATAAGTGACAGCCAAGCTGTCGCGTTTCGTGCTGTTTGTGAGTAGGCGAATCACCAACCAACCAAATCCCAATGTCAAAGGAAAGAAGGGCAACTTATCTGCATAATAATAATACGAATGTCCATGGGAGTCGTCATCAAAAGGCTCTGACTTCTTGTTTGACTCCTTAAATCAT
>LUGF01050475.1:567638-582569 GCA_001625245.1 Calycopis cecrops
ATATGGCTAGCCGTAATGTAATAGTCCGTGTCATTATCCGCCTCTTTGACAGAATATAGTTCCCAATATTAACACTCGCGGCGCTATTTGACATCACAACAAAAATGGCGTCAAATAAGGAAAATGTCTCACTAGAATGCTCGTGAGTATTCGTGAGTGTGGGAGGCTTAAGGGTGTTAATAGCCAATATAATGTAATATCTTGAACATTAAATGTATCATGAGTTTTCTAAAAAAAATGTTTTTCATTTATGCAAAAATAAATATATTTTTCTAGTTACATAGACCAAAACGCACTTATCGTCTACTTATTGGTAAGGGTGAACTGGATGCAGCTGTTTCATTTTCTATTTCTTTATAAATATGTTATTTTATCTATATGGGTCTCAAGAGTCTATTAATAGCCATTTTCTATGAAATAGATTAAAAAATATTAATAAACAATAATAAAACCATGAAAAAAAGCACTTCGTATTACGTCGCTAGGGGTCCAACGGAACCACATACACCTGATTCATCCACTCACGTGATGCAGTGCTCATGTAACAACTGCGATCACAATTCGCCGTGCAGCACTATCGTAGAAAGGTACTAAGAACGTCAACGTCGCAAACGCCAAAACTCAAAAGCTATTAAACTTTAAAGGAAAGACTGGGTCCATTAGACCCACTAGCGAGTCCTTAAGAGCTAATCTCACTATCTATTCTTGAGAACAGGGTCTTGACAGACATACTGACTAGAAAGTGATCCTGCAAAAGTTATATTTTTCTTTGTAAGGTACAGAACCCTAAAAATCTATTATATAAATCTATATATGAAAATTTGTCTGCGTTTGCTTAATAGCGCGGATCCTTTAAAATAATTGTTTCATTGCATTTTTATTTTGTTTCTTTTAATATTTATTTGGTTCTTCAACAATTAATTAAGCGCGATACATCAAAAACATATCTTAATCTTAATAATATTATTAATGGGAAAGTTTGTACGTTTGTTTGTTTGTTGGTTACTCCTTCACGCAAAAACTACTGAACCGATTTTCATTAAATTTGGCACACACTTAGAGAGTAACTTGGATTAACACAGCATATTTGCGGGATGGGATGATTTTCCTCGGGATCGAAATTAACGCGGGTGAAACCGCGGGGCGCAGCTAGTACAATATAATGCAATGTCTAAATATCACTGCGGGGTGCAAAGTTGCTTCCGTTTTAACGAAACAACTAAGACAAAACTGTGTCAGGTTTTGAGATAGTACCTATATGCGATAGTCTGTAGGTACTACTTAAATCCATAGTAATGTAGATAACTAATTGAATTTACGTATTAAATTTTACCTCTTGTTAAAACTCAACTACCGACAAATCGGAGGGATTTGTCGGTAGTTGAGCTTGAGAGTTTGAGTCACGAACAAGACGACCATAATTTGAGAGAAACAATTTAGTATGATCGGAAACAAGTTCCTTATTACGGTACGCATGGCTTGTTCGCCGATGTTCCACGACAAGCGAACCCTTTCCTCAATGGGTTTTTACAAATACGTATTCTAAAGTTCAAACATTATACTTATTGTTTTAATTACAAATTGAAACTTTAATATCGCAAATAAAAGGGGCTTATCGGACTCATAAACTTTAACGATATCGTTTAAAATCCCTACGTAGTAAAATAATACGAATATGGTGAATTTGTGTACAGCAATCTAGACAACTAATAACTTCTAGATGTGTAGATTGCTAAAATGCAGCAAAAACCGTTTTTTGCTGCATATTATTATTTATAAAATCCGTGTCCATAATTAAAAAAATACTATATTTCTTGTTATGTTTATATGCACAATATGAAGTTTTGTTTCTATACAACTTCGATGATGTTTATTTGTAATTCAATTCAGTTAAAATATTTCACTACACGTTGAAGCTCCGTTCTCATATGAATACTGGTCACGTTCTACACACCACCGGTTATTGATTTAACGGGTGAACTTTGTTGTGCAATATACAGATGGAATTTAATAATTGTAAATAATTGTAATGAAATTAGTTTATGTGATAGTACTAAAACAATTTTGTTTGTAAATAAGACCTTTTAGGCGAAGAAATGCAACAAACGCAATGAGTTGAGAAACGTGCTCTTGTATTTTGTAGAAATTACTAAAACTTATTTGGTTAAAACATGTAACTATGTAAGCTAACAATCATTCATTGTGCCACAAAAGAAGAAAGTACTAAATCAGTCTGGCGGGTTTCGGCCTGAACACCTACATACATATGTAAGTAAGCTGATTTTTCGGCTATTTTATTTATTGCAGCACTTTTATTGTAGAACCTGTCAGAGTCGAGAAATATGAATTAAATCATTTAGCCCCTAGTGTGAATAATCGATTCGTCTATGTATCGATTAATTAAGACTTAAATCATATTTATTTACATTATTTTACGTTGTACTGACCAAATCATCTGGTTATTACTTCGCTAAACTAACTTGAATGATTGCGGAATCTTCTGTAACGTAATATGTGTTTATAATGATTTTGTAAAGTAAAATAAACGTCTTCATAACTAAAAAAAATGACAAAATTGTCATAAATAGCTTTATAAAATGTCTTAATTACCTTCCTCAGTGCATATTATATTTTTTCGCCTACCTATATGATATGGATTTCGCTTCTGTACAGTAAATAGCGATAATTCATTATACTGCAACTATGACAAAAATATTTGCGAATTGACTTACTACTTGTACGCAAACAAGGAATAAAATGCGATTCGCTTCAGCTTGAGTGACGAAAGTTCGTCTTTGGCGAAATATGGTCAATATGTATATTGTGCAACAAGGGAGAAAATGACTAATTACATTTCTACTTTATTAGTTCAAATACAATACAATAAAATACAATTTTTCTTCTTCTTTCTTTCTGCGCTGAAACGAAATATGAGCGCAGTTCTAACCTTAATAAATAATAGATTAGAATGTGAATTTCCATCAAGAAGTGACAATACATTCCATCAACTAACTATATGAGGGAAGTTCGCCTTTGACGTATATTGTGCAAAAAGCGTTACAAATCTAATATCGATAACCAAATATTTTTGTTTCGAAAATAAAAGTAATATTTTTATTAAAAGCTCTATAAAAATACCCGTTTATTTTGTTTGCAATATATTTTTCCCTAAGACTCTATACTCAATTATTTTCCTTCGCAACATATCAGAGTCAAGATATTTTTAAAATATGCTTTCTCCGTGAAATTGATACATCAAAGTCAATCTTGCTTGTTCACGCCATCGGCAAAATCGATCACTCGAGATTCAATTAAAATTGTGAACATATCTCGTTGACACATCTTAAGATTTTCGCATATTCGAAAAATATTGGAAAATACATTGCTAAGGTTAAAATAAAAAAAGATGTGAGTAATATTTCTGCATAATAGGTAGGTAGGTAGGTCTCCTGTAATAGGTCAGCTGGCAGAGATTCCCATTTGGAATAAGCTGTACCTTTGTACTCAAAGTATTGTATGTCTTTTTTTTACATATAAGTGTTTTAAGTGTACAAGAATATATAAATAAATAAATAAATAAATAAAAAATCCTTCAATTTAAGAAATATAAATAAACAAATTGCTTTAATTTTTTTTTTAATTGCTTTATTTATTTATTAAACATTTCCTTCATATTTATTAATAGCTATATTAAATTGTTTATTTCTGTACTGACACCACGAGCCCTATAATGGTTATAAAAAATTACGTATCAGGAGCATTTGTAAACCAACCTTGCAGGGATCCACTAGAATATACATTAACAATTAAGGACTCGCGCCCTAATTTGTAACTTGTAACATAATATGTACTCGCTACCGGGTGCATTGGATCCAGTACAATTTAGTACTTTTTTCTTTAAATAATTAAGAAAAATGAACTTTTACTTTATTATAGGGACAACATGTCAATAAACAAACATAATAATGCATCAAGTACTACTTTTTTCTTAAGCAACTATTTAATACAAAAGTCAATTTTTTTTAATATATTTCTAAGACAAAAATAAGTCTAATCGTTATATTTTATGTTAATAATTATTTTAAAAGCTTTCTATATTTCCTTAAGTTAGTATGTTGTACCTATTCTGAATTCGGTTACTAAGAGATCAATCATTAAAGAAAAAAAAAATCAACTTCTAAATTAACAAAAATTATAATAATTTTTTTGGATTACATAGACCAAAACGCACTTTTCGTCCACTTATTGGTAGGGGGTGGACTGGATGCAGCTGGTTGATTTTCTATTTCTTTATAAATATTATGTTCTTTTATTTAAATGGGTTTGAAGAGTCATTAGTAGCAATTTTCTATGAAATAGAATAAAAAGAGAGAATAAAAAATATTAAAAAACGATGTAAAAACACGTACATATTTAGTCGCTACCGGGTCCAACGGTCCCACACACTCCTTCCATTCATACATAGCACTCGCGTGCTACGTGCTATCTGACAACTGCAATCCCAATTCACCGTGCAGCACTATCGTTGAAAGGTACAAAGAACATCAGCGTAGCAAACGCCAAATTATTAAATATTAAACATTAAACGTAGGACTGGGTCCATGAGACCTATTAGTGACTCCTTAGATGTTAATAATATCGTTAAAATTTACTCCTACACTTTTTGTTAATGATTATTGACTAATTTTATGATTCTGTTGAAGATCAGTCACTGCGTCTACTTATGTGCCACATACCCGCTCCAGTGGTATTTGTAATTTTTAGGTATAATTTGTCCCATCAAAATGTAAGCACAAAATCCTATTCAAAAAATATACATTTCAATGCATTATATAATCTTATTTTAAAAAGTCTAAAATTAAATAAACAATAACATTGTTATAAAGACTACCGATGTTTTCCTGTCTGAATAGCAGCTTAACATTAAAACAATGAACAGCTGCGCCAAAACCAATTTAAATGGTTTTCAAACCACCGAGAAAAAAAAATTTCATCAATGTAGTCCTGCCCTTTTTGGGTAAGTTAGGTGACAAAGACACATAGAAAAGACTTATAAATTAGCACCAACGTTCTGTAGAGCAGTGAGAATTATCAATTGCTGCGCCCCGCAGTTTCACCCGCGTAAAGTACGATCCCGTGAAAAATAGAAAAACATCACATGGCATCCCATAGGAATAGTAATAATTTTCCGGGATAAAAACCATCCTATGTGTTTATCCAAGTTACCCTCTATGATTATGCTAAATTTCATGAAAATCGGTTCAGCCGTTTTTGCGTAAAGGAGTAACAAACAAACAAATTAACAAACAAACAAACAAACATACAAACCTTCGCATTTATAATATTAGTAGGATGAGAATATCTATTTCAACTCATAAAAATTTGTCCATATTTGACTCGAGGTAAGAAAAATGATTTCCGAACGATTCTCAGACCTGCAGAATAGAAACAGAAAATGTCGTACAATTCGGTCAAGGCGTTTCTAAGGAGTTTGGGACAACGCTGTGATACAAGAATTTTACATATTAGAATATTCACTCGAATTCTTATCATTCTATGTTCAGAATTTTTTTCGTATTCGTCGTCTCTAGGGCTGAAGAATTATGTCCATGAAATAATGAAAATATTATAATGGCAACAATTATTGTTGTCTCTTAAGCTTCTTAGCGAACCCATTTTGTTTTCCTGAAACGGAAAATGAGGACAAATGCGGACGCGTAGGTCTCTCAGGATTTTCCTTCCTTTATAAAAGCCTGAAGATTTTTCTGTGTAATGAACACATCTAAAGGAATATTTACAAGACTTACGTTAGATATTTTCAAAGCTCACGTTGAAAAGATTGTGCAAAAATATTCAGAATTTTAGTTTTATTTTTTATTTGATCCAATCCATATTTTTTTAAAGTTATATGCCTAATATTATTTTATAACGTAACGTACGTAGAATATTATAATATATCATTACTATGAATAAAAAAATATCATCTACATCAATCACATCAACATCATTTTTAAATTTTGATAATATTGTGGTTCCTATTTACTATACACATTCTTTTCTTATACAAAGATTTCGGCTTTGAATAAAACAGTACATTGATAATTAATAAAGTTGTTAAAGCACGGTTATTATAGAGCAAAAACTTTCTTATTCTATCCAATGAAATTTGATCAGGATGTTAAATACTTTACAATAAATGGAAAAATTTGAAAGACTTACCTAATTATGAACTAAAATCCTTAAACATAAAGTGATTTTTTTTTAATATTTATGAAGCAATATAAATATAATATTGCATTGGGTTATATATATATTTTTTTTTGGTATAAGGGGCGAACGAACAATCCGAGCCATTTTCACAACTACCGACGCGGACTCCCATAGACATCCGCATAGAGCATATACAGATGCGTTGCCCTTCTCCCTATTCCACCCTCCAAGGGCCACCGATACAGGGTAAGGTAAAATCCTATTTCAAAATATAAAATATTTCAGTCGATAACACCTGAAAATAATAAATGACAGTTCGTGATAGTATGTATAAAATATAATATTATGCCTAAATAGGTTTAGCTGTCTGTTTCAGAAATATTTTTTTTTAATATCGGATGAGTATTGCGAAGATTACCCCTTAGTCCAGTCATTATATTATTATCCAAAAATTCGACCCTCTTGTGAATAATTAGTTCTTGAATTTCTTTTCGTAGGTCCGTCGGGGGAGTGACTGAGAGTGTAAATTCAAAAAGTAGATCGGATCAGGGTCCTATTCAATTGTTTTTTTTTCTATACAGACGTTGTTTCTTGAATAATTCAGCCGTTTTTAATTTAACAGTAAAGTCGGTCTTTTTGAATTTACACTTTTAGTGAACCCCCTCTCCAAAGGTCCAACGAAAAAACACTCACTCACTTTAAGTAACGTACGTTAGTAATATTCGATCAAAGCAGATCCGAAGCAGCCCGACCAATCAAAGTTAGTTATATGTAGGTTCGTGTATAGCTTGATCGTATTACTGAACTAACTCATAGGCGGTGAGACTGTAAAATCAACCCCACACTCGGAAAACTGGAACTAGTATAGTAGATAACATTGGGATTGTAAATTTATTCATAAATACATGAATCTGCTGGCGTATCTCGAATGTACTCAGGACACTATCAGTGTATATTAATACATTTTAGAACTGTATAATTAAAGGTAAGAAGGTAAGAAAAACGGAGACTGTTTTTAATTACTACAATGTTCATAAAATCTAGTTCAACCAAACTGTTTGTCCCATAATGATTTCTTAGTACTTTTCAAACATAAGAAGAGATAATAAAATATATTAGCGGTGTCCTCGAGGTGTCATTCGCGTCAGTTAGAATTTCGTATCAGCGTAAAAAGTCGTAGTATACTTTTTTAAATACGTTGTATTTTCATATCTACCAAACATACTAAAAAAATTGCACAGTTAGGGCTTTCGACTATTCACATGAAAATAGGGAACCAATGTTCAGAAATCATCAGACTGTTCAGTTTTGGAAGCCGTAAGCTCGGTCTTCATTTCTCCAACGGCAAACGCTCTCTATCTCCGCACTCAAGTATACATCTTGCATAATGGCGTATTTTAGCGGTGATTAAAAACAGCGTGACACCAGAAATTGTATAATATCTTTTAACAAAGAAAGGCCCTAAGTAGTAACACAGAGATTAAAATCAGAGATCAATATAAATAAGATACAATTTATTATATTATAATATGGTTGATTTTTTCTTATTCTTAATAAAAGGAAAAATATGTAAACAAAGTTGGCTGGGGGATAGAATAGGTAGGGCACGAGTTGTACTTCGTGGAGTGTCTCTACCGAAACATTTTTTTTATCCAGGAGCCCGGGTGGCTCAACCAAGTACAGTGTCGGGTTCGGTAATTGGGTTGCCCCTACCGACTAAGCCTCTGCCCTGAGAACCTCGGATTTACAAGCAACAGGGTCCCTCTAGCTACAGGCTGGCTTCAGTGAAAAGACCAGACTTCTCACACTCACCACAGAAGGCCACCGAATTACAATCAATGTATAACCATAATAATAATAATAATAATAATAAATCAAAAAGGTCGTCCCTAAAGCCATCCACCAAAGTTTGAATACAATAGACTTACACAATAAAATAATACATATTCTACAAAAAGCCGCGATACTGAACACATGCAGAATAGTGAGGAAGTTCATGCAATTACCTGAAAGCGACCATCCCACCACCACACACTAGTAGGTACCTACGGCATCTACTTGGCTATGGCCCGTAGATGCAGAAAGCAACCAGCATTATGCTGAGCAATGAAAAATTTAAAATATAATAATAATAATAAATATTAAATTAAATTATTATTTAAATTATGATAAATATGTCATGCAAGTCTAATGAATGAAGAGTTAAGATTTTATGGTTAAAGGATTAACAGTTTCATGCACTGGTAAACTAACCGTATTAGACGTCGGTGTACAATGCATGAACTCTAACTGGTTTAGGTATATTATGATATAGATACCGCAAGCTGTTACCGCTTTAAATCACAGGATGCCAATCACGTTAATAAATAATAATTTATATTAACAGTGTGTTACTTACATATATTTGTTCTTTTTGGCTCGTAAATAATAACCAACATAAACGTGGCAAAAAAGGTATGGCGAGCCTGCTGAGATCGTAAACAGGTAACTAATATTAGTAAAACTTTTACAGCCTTTCCCTTTTTTTAATGCTAAAAACGTGTTACACAGAGCATATACATATACATACAGCATTGTGCGTACAAGTTGTACACACAATGCGTAATGTCTGATTGCTTTGAGTAGATTATGATGTAACACAAACGATTATTACATCTAAGCACTGGATGCCAGTCACGTATATTTAATATTTATGTATTTATACATACTCGTATTATTAGGTATACAAACATACTCAAAACGCACAGAATTTTAAACCTCACTTTCCTTCTTAACTGTTGACCAAAACATCAATTTATCTTCTCATATCGATGAAGCTGCACTGACCTTCTGTCTCAGCATAGTTTCTATCTAAAAAAAAAATAAAAATCAATTTATGTACATGGTCTACTACTATTTTATAAATGCGAAAGTTTGTATGTTTGTTTGTTACTCCTTCACGAAATATTGCTGAACCGATTTTCATGAAATCTGGCACACACATAGAGGGTAACTTGTATTAACACATATGATAGTATAAATTCTGAAAAAATGTTCTTATTGGATGCCATGGGATGATCTTTCATTTTCCACGGGATCAAAATTTACGCGGGTGAAACAGCAGGGGCGCTTGTAGGTACATAATATAGAAGACACTAAAATTTTTTTTTTCATAAGATTTTGCATTTTTCTGTCTCTCCTATAAAATAGAAACGTAGGTGTAGTTTTTTTTCATTGTTTTTTGTGAAGTGTAATATTTTCATTTATTGTTTCATGTAATATAACCACTAAATCGCTAAATAATCAATACGCTTTCGCTTTTAGTAGTAAACTTTTATAATAATAATAAATTGATAGTTAAAATGTAAAAGGAACATTTTATTTTCTTCTTTTTCGAGCGTTTAAATAAAATATGCACAAAAGTATGCATGTACAATTTACCAAAAAATAAACATTTCTCGTACTAAGAAATTTTATATTGCACACTACCTGTACTGTCATAAATAACCCAAAGGATAAAAGCTGAAACATGTCCATAAAACGGTTTCACTTTGTATAAAGTTGTCTAGTCAGCGAGCCTTGAATATTTGTTACAGTCACAGTTTATTAATATGCAGACCTCAGAAACTGACAACTTATATTATAAATTCCATTTCCAACTTGTATTTATATTTCTTGCGCAAGATATCCATACTAATATCTATATATATAAAACTCAAACGTGACATAGCCAGCTCTCAACGCACAGCCCAAACCACTGGACGGATCAAGCTGAAATTTGGCATCTAGGTAGATGTTACGACTTAGGCATCCGCTGAGAAAGGATTTTTAGAAATTCAACCCCTAAGGCGGTGAAATAGGGTGTTGAAGTTTATATGGATTTCGCGGTTGAAACCGCGGGGCACAGCTAGTTATAAATATGAATGTATGTCTGTGTGTTTGCTAAGGTAATCCGCTGAACCTTTTTTTTGTTGACACTAGGGAATACATTTTACCTATGATACGTAGTGCTACCGAAAAGTTGTTTTGGTTCGGTCAACCGGACTAACAACCGAACTTGTGCTACAAGAGGAATTTTACTTAGGTAATTATTTTTATATTTTGTTTGTTTAGTATCTTTTTACAAGACCAAAATGTTATTTTATTTTACGGACTAATTGGATTTTTTATATTTAACTACGGTATTCATTACTATTTTTAGTTTTATAAGTTGTTTTTTCATATTTTTGGTTTCGTATATTAATAGGGAACGTGCACGAAACATAGAGGCAGCACTTTCGTCACCCTTATGATCATTTTAGGATTCAAGTGCTACCAAAACACTTAGCAAAATACAATGACAATAACAAGTTGACATATATATCATATCATACATAAACGAAAATTTGCTAGCCTTCTGTTCACATTTCAGCCACTAGTTATCATGGCAGTCCAGAAGCTTATTTCCTATTTACTAGGAGTAGGCGAAATGGAGTAGAAGTAGATGTATTATTATGAAGGACTTAATGTTTCATTTATAATCTCAAATATTTTGGAATTAGTGTGTTTTATGGTATTGTATATAAAGATTTTACGAAAGAAAGCATTTATAGTTTTTTTTTTCTTTGACAGGTTTCGACCTGTGTTTTTGGCAACTTTAGAACCTGATGATATGTTTATGCTTGTCAAATTAATTTTGATAAGAAATGTGGGTTGACATTATTTTGGTAGAAGCTTGTATCTACGTAGGTATAAATATATAAAAGTTTAGTAAATGTGAAAAGTTTAAGAAGATATCATTATACAAGCTTTGAAACTTTTTAAGAAAGAAAACAAAAGTATATGAATCTCTGCCACTTACAGAAGTTTTAGAGATAGAATTAAGAAAAAAATCAGCGAACATTTCTTCGTTCTAGCGTATTTTTCTTATTTTACAGTGTTATATTCACTGGTCTCGTTACTATTCACTAATGTAACATGATCAGACTGAATGCACACTATCCAAAGGTACGAGCCTATAGAACTGACGTGTATGAATGAAGATAGTTATAGTAGTAGTAGTATAGTAGATGAATGTGGTGGAAGCGAGGCAAGTTGTGATGATCGTGATATTATGTGGTACTCAGTACTCTCTACCTACCCTGTTACGGAGTGAAGATGTGTTGTTGTTGTTGTTATATTCACTAGTGGGCTGACAAAATTTTTTCGAAACCTATGAAAACTTTTTAATTTTTTTTATGTTCATAGTTCATTTGACAGTTAATTCTCGATAAAAAATAACTTTTTTCTTTATTAACTGCACATATTCTACGGCTATGTGCAGCTATCGTCCCATAAGCATATGGTAAAAAATCGGCTTGCGCAATAAATTACATGGCAGCTATCAGACATTAATAAAATTATGAGGGTCCGTTTTTTAAGGTAAAATAAATAAATGGGATCGGGAGATATACCTATTAATCTGCATACATTTGGGTCAGCTTAAAAAAATAACTCATTGGATATATCTAGATACATAATAATTAATCAATTTCTGTCTCAATGCGGTTAACTCGCACTTGTTTGCTTTTCTGTATTATATTATTACTTACTTCCTTGTTTTAATTTACCAAATAAATTTGTTTCAGAGTTTATATTTTACTAGACGTTGAGTAAAGGTGCCACTCATATCTTTCCACACTATAAAAATGGACTTAGTTCTCAGTCTAGTGCCATTTTTAAAAAGCTTTTATCACTAAAATGAAGTCTATAATATAATAGAAGATCTTTTTGCTTACCAAACACATGGTTTTATAGTAAAAAGATTTTATCGTTAAACATGTACGCATATAGTTAAGTCCGGCCATCATACTGGAAGCATCTTTGTTATACTATACTCTATGATCGAGAAATCTTGTTTATCGCCAATGTGTTTGCCCAAAATACTATTTCAAGGATTATGAGTTTGCAATGATTATTTTTCTTTTTCTTTATTTAGTGAGTAGGCATATAATTTTATAATTATTTATCATTATCATCATAATTCCAGTGTTATGCTGACTAGACAGAGACCTGCCCGCTGTCATGAACCCGGCGGGCAAAGCCGGCGACCTGATTTTAACGATGTTGCCGGTGTCTTCGGATGCTTCCGAAAAAATCGCCGGCCGACGATTTTTTTTCTAAAACTCAATGATCCCCTTTTTAATATGTAACATCATTGGAAAAGGTATGTTAAAAATCGCATTTACTCCAAATAAACTAGTTGAGGGTAATGAACATTTTTTGGTATTTAATTTATTAAAAGAAATTTATGTCCAATCATTATATATTACGACCTGTGAATTATTAGTTTTTGGTTTTTTTTGTAGGTCCCTCGGGGTTGTCACTGAGTTCAAAAAGTAGACCAGATCAGGCTCCTACGTATATTCGAGAAAACTGTTTTTCTTGAATAGCTCGGCCATTTTTAATATTACAGTAAAACCGTAAGGACAAAAATTGTAGGAAAAAAATGGATTCTCTACAAGTTTGGATTTTACAGTTTTTCTTCTAGGATCGATATTTTGGAAATTAAAACCAGTGGTCTACGAAAAAAGTTCTTGAACTAATTATTCACGCGATTTTTCTGGTTATAATGACTATTTACTTTATTTTATTTTTTGTCTTTTTACGATTAACGATGAAGAAAAATTTATGTTGAATTTTTTTTCTTTTAATGAAAGTTGACGACAATTAGCATTTGATAATAAATAAATAATAAATAAATATCTGTGGACTTTACACACCACGTTAGCCTAGCTCCGTGCTAAATACCGTAAGAACTTGTGTTACGGGCACTAGACAACGGAATATATTTAATATGTTTTATAAATCTAAGAAATTTTATATATTTAAGATTTTTGTTGTAGAAATACATATAATACATAGATAAACATCCATGACCAAGGCGGGATTCGAACCCGCGACCCCTGGCGCAACATGCTCCGCTTACCCGAGCCCTGTACCACTGCGCCAGCGTGGTCGTCGTATTTTATATTTTGACGCATTTAAATTCTCTTCGAGAAAAGTATTTTCCCAACCAAGCGAGTGCAACGAGACAAACAGTGAGCGAGTATAGTTGGTTGATAGACCTAAACTACAAATAATTAGGTTATGTTATTTTTTATTATCACTCAACTAGTATTACTATATGGTAATTATATATCTCATGTGCTTATCAATTCTAAAATTGTCCAGGTCATTGTGAAACACCAAAACACTCTTATATAATTTTACGGCCTTATTCTAAATTTTAATCAGGAAATCGAAAAAAGTAATCATGCCAACAGATAGCCATGACTAGGCCAATTAATGACAAAGGTAAAAGAAAATTAAATTTTGTTTACTTATTAATTTTTCTTTACTTTTAATCTGTCGAAAAGGATACTGTTACCTGTTGGAAAGTGACGATGCGGCCTAAAATGTAGCACGCTTATCAAGAAGATGGCTTTTTACTCTCAATTTGAACACGCCCGACTTGTAGGAGGAGAGAAAAACAGAAGTAAGTAACAGAAGTCCTTTCACCTCATTTTCGGCAGCTCGGATTTTGACAAAGATCGGTGTCGTTGCGTTCGTAAAAGTAGAATTTCTATCATAAAAGTGTGGTGAGTCTCGCTACCACTCTAATCGTTCGATGGTAAAATAGTGATGGGGAAATCAACTCGTGCAGTCCTTTTAGAAGAAAATTATAGTATGATGATATTATTTTATGTCGTTAATATTCATTTATCACCTATACAGGATTTTTTTAATGCAATTTTATTTTAATGACAAAGTTTTAGGAATTATTCAGTTTAATGTGTACAAATAAAGTAAGGTCACGACTCCAGTGTATACAGAACATAAAAACAAAGCGATTTGTAAAATTACCATCATTATTCAATACTGTTTTCGTTCATTGAAAGCAGATTAGGCTGAATACGATAGACTATAGAGCCAAGAGCAACAGTGCGGGCTGAAACCTGACAGGCGTCGCACGCTTCTGTGTTGTGCCAAGGTTGTTTTAAGTGTAGTTACCTACGACGTTTTGGACGGAGTTTTTGTGCATAAATATGTGAGCTGGTCTCAAAGGTAAAATAATAATTTAAATTTGTTATACTATAAATAATATTTTCATTAATTAAATTTTATTTTAAGTTTTGTTATTACGGGCGCATGTATAGTTATAATATATGAGTTCATAAACGAGTATTTGTTGTCTTAAGTCGAAATAATTAACTTTGAATAACTATTTTTCAGCGAATCAATATATACTATTTATTTATTTGTGTTTCATTATTTAATTATTTAATAAATAAATAGTTTTTTTACCAAAAAATATACAGTATATATTTTTTAAATATATATAATAATATTTAATAGTACCTAATTAAAACCTAAAATCCTTAGTATTTATTTTCTGCAGAGTTTTTCTCTTTTTAGGCACGTTTTGTTAGGATTGTAAAAGTTAGACTACCTACCTACTTCTATTCCTACTTCTCTAGTACATATATTAATTTGCCAGTTAATATTTTAAGAGTTAAATAACATCACTTTAACTCAGTTCTGCGGCATCCAGTTCCGTGAAAAATGAATTCAAATGGTTATTATGAGATTAGAAAGATGCTATTCAATTTTGTCACCTAGATTTATGTCAAACCCTGATATTATATTTATAGTAATAGAGGGCAATCAATTAGTCGAAATCTTTTGATGACTACCAACGCTCATAGACATCCACTTAATTGTTACCGCATAAATATCACCGCA
>LUGF01050475.1:590626-602334 GCA_001625245.1 Calycopis cecrops
ATAAGTTACTATTATGTCTAAAATATATTGAGTGTAATATTATATTACTGACGAAAATATTGCTAACAAATGCAATAAATTCTCAGAATTAGAACTAATAATATTCTTATGAACCTAGCTCATTATATATTAATCTTTTTTTTTGTTAACACATTTACGTATGATACCTCTCCTTGGTACTTATGTGTTTGTGAGTATTCGTAACTAGTGGGAGGTACTTATACATCTCGCTTACGTTCCACCACCCGGAAGATATAGTTATAAATACAGCCGCGTTTCATGAACCGCGTATTCGTTTCTTTTTACGTAACAACGCCTGTAAGCATCACGAACAGATGTTATGCAGATGTGTTCACCTTCTCAATCCCACGGCAATTAATCTGACCTTACAAGCAGTTGCTGTAACAACAAATATTTTATACCATCCCTTTATTTTCCCGAGGTGTTAAGTGGGTATATTGCCCACTATATTACATGGCAACATATTAGCATTTAGATTAGATATCTACTAAGGTAATGACGCTTGCTATACTCTTGTAGTATAAGCACTTATCCTATTAACTAAGTTAAACACAGCACCTGTGAGAAGTATGTTTACTGCTTTAAAAGCCACTTAAGCTTACTAGTACTATTTATACACTGAAAATCACATAAGTAAATTATTGGTGTATTGTGATATTTGATAACTTTTGTGTTAATGCTAATTGCTAATTAAAAATATTAATTATTGACTGCGCAATTGTTACGTTCTTGTTGGCCAAAAGCTCCAACCCACTTCCCACTGCCTAGATTGACAACACTAACAGTAGCCATTATTGTTTGTTGAACATCTTTATGTTCATTTCTTCCCAGATTTTTCTTCAGATTATATTTACTTTGTTACTTATAAAGTCAATATAATCTATTTATTCAAATATATAAAAATGATATTTATCTTAAAAAGTGTATATACGTATGAGGCATCGAATAACATTACGATGCTAAATAAATAAAGTTCATCAGTTTTACTCGGAATATCAAATGGAACTGTGTAGGTAAAGTTTTTTTTTCTACAATATTTTTGTAGACAATATTTACTGTCAGGATCGGAATACATCATTTTGCTACAATACATCTTCGACTTTGTTTCAATTCTTATTCCACAGACACTAACGAGAGAGATCCGCTTACGTTCAACGCTCTCGGCAATGTGCTATTGTACGAGTTAGAATGGTTCAATACACGGTATCTTATTCCATTACCTAACCTTATCGGTACATGTATACAATATAATGATAACAGTATATTTGTCAGTCATCTTTTCTCAGCTTCTAAAGAATGTTTTAAGTTTTTTTATTTTCTATATTTTTTTTATTAAATACCAGTGTAGTGATATTTGATATAAATAAAACAGGTCACACGCGCAGTGCAGGTTCCGTAGTTGCGTATGACAACTTTGAGTTCACAGTTAAAAAACATCTAAAAACTAGTCCATATAAAATTATGGTAACTACTTCACGCTTGACGCAAGTAACATTTGCATTGACACGTTCAATGACCTTAATCCCTAGAGACACTTATTCAGGTATAGCATAAACAAGAGAGCGGACAGTAACAACCCCATTTAATATCAATATGATATGTCTCTGTCCGCCCGAACACACGCCATTCTAATTCATGATTGTTAAGCACGCAGCAGAGGCTCATCTATTCCATAACTGGGCAATGTGTTCCAAAGTTTCTTTCGCGTAATTATTTTTGTAGACAAAGGAATACTCCAAATCAAAAAACGATGTTGCGGACTGAGAAAATCTAAAACCACATATGACTCCCACAATATTCATTTTCAATGACTTTACCATACACTGTAGATGAGATACAGATAAAACGACGATGGCTATTAGAATTCATCATATACATCAAAATTATAAATAGATTTTACCATCAACGTTAAAAATCACTTACCTCTGAAGCAATGCCGCAATGTTATCTAATAAAATTCTTTAGCATATAAATGTATGGCGTACATTTTGGCAACCCGTATTAATTCACGACATCTAACGCCAGCCATGGCCTAATTCTGCCAGCTCAGTTGATTGCAATTAGAAATTCAATGACGTGTTTGTGATACGTATGAGGGTTTGGGCACTATAAACATGTATCGTGTTCGTTACATAGACTAAAAACCTAAAAGGTTTCTTTATACGTCTTCGCCGAACTTCCTAACCGATGTTTCTCCTAAACTCGACTTCCGTTCTAAACCCTTACCTCTTTGTTATCGAATCTTCTGAGTGTACATATATCAGCTAACGTCCTTATTATAATCATTAATCATGTCGCGTATGCTTTTTGTATGTTATAATAATAATTCTTAGCCGAAAATTATAGAATGAACAAAATTTATAGTACCTTTAAATTTTCACCAACCCTGGGTTTAAGATTAAGGGCAATCGAGGATCACGTATCAAATGAATTGTAGCCCGAATTTCTAAGACCCAAAGGGTCTTAAGAGTCTATACATTTTAGTGTATCCGTGCCTATCGCCTATCAAGACATGTCAATACCAGATGTTCTTCGGCGTTTAATGGAGCAAAGTTATCTTATGGCCCATAAATTGTTTTGTTATATCGTTGTTAATGTTAATAACAATAATTCACTGAAATATTAATTGGATATTTTGATTACGCTAGGTGTACGGAATATGTCACGGAACGTATTCCTCCATTTCCGCCAACTGGTAGATGGGATGAAACACCATCGGTGGTTTTAGTGGGTATTCGGTGATCATGTAATTCAACAGTATCTGTCTAAGGAAGGTTCGAAATAAGTTGATTTGATTGGAAATTCTCTTTATTGCAATAAAAAACCGTTCAAGTGTGCGTATTAATTAAATCGCACAAATAATGTCGATTATTTGCAGTGCTTGTAGCAGGAAACGCTTTGCGGGCGAACGTTTACAGCGATTAATTGACTACGTATGAATTCATTTAATTAATGTTTCAGCTTCCCGCAGGTAAAGATTTCAGTTGGATATTAACTTTGCTGGAACACCCGTTACACTAATATGATTTAATTACCAAATTTTTAGACAATGGAGATTTGACAGGCATTAAGACAGAAGCATCAGCTTAAGTTAAGTTTGTGCGAATGTCTTAGGCAATGATAGTTACTTACTATCAAATGACCGACTAGGTAGTTCTTTGTTTATGCATTAAAAAAATCACATATATTTTAATTATAAACAAAGTCCTTGGTAATAAATGTCAGTTTGGCTAATTAAAAACTTTTAAGCATTCTAACGTTAGTTATATTTCTGATTGTTATATTTATGACTTAGTTGTGAATAAATTAGTACAGGAAAGCCGGAAATTTCCACATTTTCGTTCCCAAAATTAACCCCGGGAGATATATTACAATTACCTAACGCGTAGTATCTTTTTTGTTTATTTTCAACAGAGCACAGCGTAGTGAAATTCTGACTTTGTCACACAGTAGTATTTAGGTAATGTTGAATTTAATATGCGCTTTTTAAGTGCTTACGAAATTATATTCCTAAACAATAATGTCACTAACAGGAATATGTTTTTACAAATCATACAATTTGGTAAAATTAAAGTGATAATGGCGCAATCCAGTAAAGTTGTTTATTTATTTATAAATATGGTATATTTCCAAAAATGGTTCTTGTTATGTCAATATGTGTTTAATTTCATATAATATTATACTTTGGTTAATCATAGTATATTTTTACTGGAAATACACTATAATTAGGTGTTTTTGAATAATTTACAATCCAATAACATTTATTTATTAATAATTAAACCTCATTCGCTCGTCCTAATTTGCATATTTAATTACGATCAGTATAATAACAGAATAAAAACAGTTAATGCTTGCATTATTCTATTTTTTAACAAATAATAAATAACTATTATTATACTTTATGGAAATGTAAAATTCTACGTTTTCCAAATATCAGCGCGCAGCGGTGATCATCTACCTGGTAATTTGCACTTTATCTACATATGTGATTAAACTAGCTGGTGCCTGCGACTTCGTTTGCGTACCTAGCGTAGTAATATTATAATCAAAGTGATTTGTTATTGTTTGCTTGGAGTGTGCCTAAATTCCAATTTTCTGTAGGAATGAGAGATTCAACTACAGTAAAAAGTGTTTTTGATGTTGGTCAGGCTTAGTATCTATCACCACCACAAAAAGTTTCATTCGAATCCGTCCAGTAGTTTCTGAGATTATCCCGGACAAACAGATACACAAAAAAATTAAAAAAACAACATCAAAAAAACAAGTGTTCTAATACTATTATAACATCGCCCCCAATTAGTTTTTCGTAAATATATTCAATGTACAGACACATATGGATTTTACTGTTTTATTTGAAAGTATTTAGATTACATAGGATTTTTAATTTTTTGTCCATCTGTTTATCTGCTTGTCCAGGCTAATCTCCGAAACTACTAGACAGATTCGAATTAACCTTTTTGTGGATTATAGATACTAAGTCTGCTCAACATCTAGAACACTTTTTATTGCTAGAAAATCGCGTATTCCTACGGGAAATTTAGAAATTATAATTTACCTGAAGGATTTGAATTTGTAAAACACTTTTACACCTTTCTGTGGTGTTATGATCTTATGATTGAAACTTATGAATGAATCCTGTACAGCAGAATAAGTGTTAAAGAAAAAAAATTAAAGATCGATTGTTAGGCGATATAAAGTGCGTCTTGTCAGATAGTTTTATAATAATAATAATAATAAATTATTTTCCTACTTTTTGGGCATATTCCCACCAGTTTCTCTCTCTCTCATCTCACTAGCTACCATATAGAACAGTTCAGTTCACACTAACACGAACAGTTCTATGTGGTAGCTAGTGAGATTATTGTCTGTGTCTTTATTCAGTTATTAATGTGGAGGAAGCTTGTCTCGCTTGTGCCCTCGGCCTACTCCATTGGAGAACTAGCGTTATTATGTGTTGTATTTATTTTAGTGGTTCTACGATATTAGAAGTAACGAAATAATAAAAAGTAGAAGTTCATACTTCAACTTGTTCTATAGTATTACCTTCAGTAAACGTAATAGACAACTAGGCTGGCGCAGTGGTGCAGGGCACGGATATAAAGTGGAGCATGTTGCGCCAGGGGTCGCGGGTTCGAATCCCGCCTTGGTCATGAATGTTTATCTATGTATTATGTGTATTTCTATAATAAAAATCTTAAATATATAAAATTTCTTAAATTTATAAAACATTAAATATATTCCGTTGTCTAATACCCGTAACACAAGTCCTTACGGTACTTAGCACGGGGCTAGACTAACGTGGTGTGTAAAGTCCACAGATATTTGTTTATTATTTATTTATTTAATAGGCACTTTTTTCTTACCAGTTTGTTAGGTTATAGAATAGCACAAGACAGTGAAAACACTGTTAGTGGTGTCGGTATAATCGCACCAAAATGCGCAATATGTCCTCTATGGAGTTCTACATATTACGTACCGAGAACATAAATAATTACATCTGAAATTGGTAGCATAATTATGCTTTAAGCAATGACGAAAACTTTTGATTAAAAGCTATTCTTCTAAATTAGTACCTACTACCATTAATGATGCTTCGTCTAAAGATCGTTTGTCTTTCACAGCTGTAATATCTCCAAATATTCCAGCATTTCTGCATTCTTGCATAAGAATGTAACAATATATTTATGAACAAATATTGAAATATGAATAAAAAAAATAAATAAATCTTTTTTTTTTTTCAAAAAATCAAAAAGCAAAATCCATACATATAAATCTTTATACATTATACAAACAATCCCAAACACAATATACGAGCAGAGTAAAAAAAAACATACATACATATATGTGACGTAGATACATACATACCAAACTAGTTATATCATAAGATGTTTACAACTAAGAGAAATAATGTGCTGTGACTAGACAAAGATTAGCTACGGTTTTATTTATTGCTTTTAGTAATTAGTGACGAACCCTTTTTTTTTTTTGGTGATGCAGGGGAATGCCTTTACGCACGCTACTCAGGAGCCCGGGTGTGAGCCACCCGGGCTCCTGAGTAGCGTACAGTACCGGGTACAGTGTCGGGCTCGACAACTGGGTTGCCCCTACCGACTAAACCCCTGCGGGTGCCTTCAGCCGCTATGATTGGAGGGCCCCGGATGTGAAAGCAACAGGGCGCCTTCAGCGACAGGCTGGCCTCGGTTAAAAGGCCAGACTCCTCCTCCTTAGGGACTGTCCGGCTTCCTTTGAACAGTCCCTAACTCCACGTTGGAACCGTGTAATGGGGTCAGGTTCCCCCTGGTCTCAATGCTCCAATGGAGCACACCACGCCGGTCGTCCGAATCCACGCCGCCTTCTGCTGATTCAGAGGGACGAGTGGAGGACCTCCGGCATTGGCTGGTCCCATTCGCTGGGCGGCGGTCCAACCACTAAACGGCCGCAGAGGACAGGGAGGACGGCAACGACACACCGCATCTCCTCTTCCTCTGAGGCCCCACCGCCAACGCAACAGACGGTGCGCCCCCGTTCGGTCGCGGGAGATAGCAACGACACACCGAGACACCTCTCCTCCCGCGACTCCTCCTCCGGACGCATCCAGAGCGGACCCCAGCGAAGCCCATCCGACGCGTCCCCACCCGGGATCCCTCTAGGTTCACCGTGGTTGTCCAAGCCACGGCTACTAAGCCCCCTCACCACGACCAGGTGGTGATCCGTCGAGGGGGAATTAGTGACGAATCCTAATTTAAGCGGATTTAATTAATTTTATTTTGATTAGCCAAGCGAATCCAATATGTTACATTTAAAGTCCACAATCTTAAATATTTAATTTTATCCGTCGTAAAACCTAACCCAAGAACACAATTCAGACCACATTTTTTCCAGAAATTCCCAAATTACATCCATTACATCCATATATTATGTGTAAAAAAATATTCTATATTATTCTGTGATAATGTAGCGTTCAAATGATGAAAGAATTTTTGAAATCGGTCCAGTACTTTCGGAGCCTATTTGTCACATACTTATAAATCTTTCCTCTTTATAAATTAATATATAATATAGATATATATTACCGTGGCAGGAACAAAACTATAATACGATAATCGTCACCTTGAAATATTTTAATGTAATATATTTTATAAATTGCTTTATTATCAGCGTAATCCTAGATCAACTAATAAACTTTATAATCTTATTTATACTTTCTTATCTATATTCTATCTATATTTTATTACATAATTCACACATAAAAATATCATAATAAGTCTTTATATTTATCTATATATATAACCGCGGGGCACAGATAGTTTAAGTATAAGGTAAGCGTTTCTTGTCAATTTTCAGCGTAAAAGCTTTAAGAATATAATATATTGTCTTGTGAAATTGCTCACAAAGTTAATTTAGCATAAAAATGGAAATTCCTGCGTAAAACAAGCAAGTGGAATATCGCCCCACCCTCTTCTTAAACTCGAACTCTTTACTATGCGAGATTTTGTATTCAGCCCTATAAATTACGGTATGGTAAGAATCACAAATCAGTAGGTACACTGATTCAAGCATCATCATCATACTTACATTACGTTATCGATATTGTCTTTTCGCGGAATGGACTCGTTCATATTTCTGTCTGAACCTAGTCTATCGGAAAAGGAAACTACAGTCAAACGTCGAAAGAAGACGCCAGACGGTTCAAAATTGTATGGAGCGTATGTGGACTGAGGACCTGTTATGATGATGGTGAGGCGCTGGGTTCTAGTGGCTCATGCCCGAGACCTATCGGGAGACCTATGTCCAGTAGTGGACGCCCTCCTGATGATTAAGTCTAGTATTATGCAAATTATAGGTTATTCAACATAATATATTAATAATAATTATAATAATAAATTTAGGTAGTATTAAATATTTTAAGCTTTATTCTCATAAATTTTACACTGTTAATTGTGTTCGTATAACTTTAATAAACAAAATTAAATTTTAATGCTTTAATGGTTCTCTGTATTTAAAAACATCAGACGCGCTATGGACGATAGTTCCAAGTCTATGCGTTGCTTTTTTTTGCTTAAGATCAAACGTGTATTCAGTTATTTCAACTAACTACCGGTATCAATCAGTATTTGCAAACAGGTTATAATAATACCTGTTTGAGACTTTGACGTTTGTTACACGTATTGTAATTACTTTATGGGTTTTAATACATTAAAATATTAAAGGACAAAATATATTATATAATAGAATAAAGACCGACAGTCGGCTCGGGACCACGGCTGGTGTAACCCAGTCGAAATTTATATATTCTGGCCTTTAATATTTTATCGTGTTAAAACAGGCTTATACTATACAGTTTTGCATTCTGATATTTCCAATTGATATAATATTAATTGAAACAATAATGTAGGAGTTATGTTTCAAAATTTTAATATTTAAACATTGTATTTCCATTCAGTATGTTTTGTATTATCTTTCATGACTCAAGAGCAAATACAAAAGACCAGAATGAATGATGTTTAAAATAAATATTAAGTGAGCAAACACAAATCGTGGCCTTTTCGATTAAAAAAGGAGATTATAAAAGTCCCCTGAATTTCGAATTACATTATTCTTTCAACATAAGCCGGAGGACGTGCGCTGCTAGACATAGATTTCCCCATAGAGCGCCATAGGTCAAGGTCATTTAATATACTGCACCTATGTTACAAGTATACCAGAATTATATAGGTATTTATACAATATAATTATTGCTAGTGGTTTTTAGGCCAACTACGGCGTAAAGTAATCCATGGCGTAGTCGGCAATTCAGATGTGGCTTAAAATAGTTGTTAGGGTCAAAGTATGTTTCAGCACTCACAACTAGGATGTGAAAAATATGTAAAAATTACGCAGGACATTGACAGTGTTGGAATAATTTATTTCACAAACAATTATATAAACAAGCAATCATCTATGGACATTATTCAGTTCCTTAGTGCCTGCTGAGCCTGCGTGGCATACTACTAATTCAATCAAAAACATTGCTTAACAGGACTAAAAATAACATATAAGTGAATGTCGTTAAAAATTTAATTTTTTTTTTGAGCAGTGTAAATTGTACTTCTACGCGCATTTGAAAACAAAGCAAGTGTCCACATCCCACTCGTTTACGTTAGGATGAGGAAATGTAAATGATACTTGCA
The DNA here is from genome assembly GCA_001625245.1 of Calycopis cecrops. NCBI lineage: Eukaryota > Metazoa > Arthropoda > Insecta > Lepidoptera > Lycaenidae > Calycopis > Calycopis cecrops. The sequence continues at coordinate 599,818 of LUGF01050475.1, forward strand.
GTGGCAACGAAAATGCTACATATTGTAATACATACCATACATTATTTTTTTTTTTTTTTTTATGATATAAGAGGGCAAACGAGCAGCCGGAGACATTTTCATGACTACCGACGCCCACAAACATCCGCATAGAGGCTATACAGATGCGCTGCCCTCCTTTCTCCTCCCACATTACAATATGTACCGTTATGTAAATACACAATAGTTGCCTAGTTAATGTTTTATGAAAACATCATATTTTGGGCATTAATTACCGTACGGTGTAAAATATGTAGTATAAAGGTAAGGTTGGTAATGTCGTGTTAATGAAAGTGTAATGTTAAATTTGTACGTTCTCTAGATGCCTAGATAATTAACACGCAATGCCATTGTTGTAGTTTGGACAAGCACGAAGAGGACGTAAATTGGCGGGCTCACAATCATAAATTATGATGAAGGATGTAGATGATTAACATCATATTTGGCCTTTGTTTTCCATTTGCACGGAAGGAAATAAAATAAAAAATGGGAGTTCCAAAAAAATAATATTTCTCGTCTTTCACTTTCTAAATGAATTGGTAACGAGAGTAATTAAAAATTAAAGGTAGAGAATTTCTTATTTTATGTTTTAAAATATGCCCGTATTATATTTAATATGATATTACATTATTAGCTAATATCATTATTGCCTATGTATTTAAAGCTCTGGCTATATGCTTTTGGGGGCTTAACTGCGCTTATGTTCTAGTTGTCAGTAATTTAAAATGATCGTTATTTAATCTCCGATTTGTTGAGCTGTATTTGTTTAAGATAATATATTTTTCAATAATAGCTTATCCAATAATTAGCTAGATCGGCTAAATGTACTAATATAGGTATAGTATATTTCGTTAAAAATATATAAAAAAAAATTGTCAGATACACATTTAAAATTTGTCTGTTAGTAAAAGATACAAGATACGATTACAAGCTTGTGATTTTATCTTGTGTATCTTATCTTGTGGCGAGGTAATTCTTTTCGCTTCTTATAGTATTAAAAAAATATTTTGGCTTTAAGTCTTCAATTTTAAGATCATTCCGTTACACTCTCAATACAATAAATTGGAAATGTTAATAAACCGTAAAAGGTCTAAACCTTATTTTAATTTTTTTACTATTAGCATCTTAATTGTTAACGGTAAAACTTTTTTGTGGCATAGTCAAACGTGAAATGGATCGGTCCCGCTTAGTTGACTGGACATCTCCCGAAGGAAGCAATAGTTTTGGTCAAGTTGTTTAATGCTTCACCTGGTAAAAAGAACATTCTGCACACATAAGGAAATGTCATTGTTACCATTCATATAGTGTTTCTATTTTCGTAATGTGTTCATGACACTACGCGAAAAACTATTAATTACTTAACACCTTTGCAGTTGTTATATGTGAGGTTAAATAAAACATTTTTACAGTTAATTTAGCTAAATTACTTGCTTCCTCTATTTGACTTTTTTATTTTTTTTTTCTAGTTTAGATTATAACAGTATTAATTATTTATCATCATCGACGATTCGGTAATGTGATAATATGTAAATCAACATATCGGTCCTTGTTACTTTACATAGATTTGTTATTTCTTAAACTGTTGTTTGGCAATACTATTGTGCTTATATCGGTTAAGGTTCCATCTGGCAGTGATCCAAACTAAGTTCGTTATTTACTCTGAAGTTTGTCAGTAATGGTAGTTAATTAAGACTTTTAGCCTGATTAGAATGTACTAACCAGTTTATTAAGCGTATAGGGCATATTTATTATGGTCAATTACTTTGGCCGTGGCAAACGTGCAGTATTCCTGACTACACTGGCTATATGATCTATGCTCTAAGAATAGATACGTAAGATGGAGGATGGCAACATAAAACCTCTCGTTTCATATGTTTAGGAGCGCCAGTAGTAAAAAAAATAACACTAGTATTTAACTAGCACGAAGCAGTTTTAAATGCAAAAAACACTAATTAATGACTGCACAAACAACTGCCTTCAACGATGAAGGTGACCTTCAAAAATGTATTTTCCACTGTCCAATGAATATCCATTACAACCAAGAATTTTTCACCTCTTTTAAACTCTATTTGAAATTCGGTGGTTTGTTAAATTATTGTATTTTTTTACTCTCAACTATAGTAAATTTAATCGAGTATTTAAATTTATTATAGATAATGTCTATAATAAATTTAAATACTCTAATATAAAAATAATTTAAATAAATTTAAATAATAATAATAAATTTAAATTTAAATAGGGCAATGGAAAGTCCTTTGAAATGTTTGATGTTTAAATTAACTGTTTTTAATATGTTATTATTTTGTAATCAACTGTACTAGTAATGTAAATAGGGAAGAGTTTATGTAAGAACGAGGTTAGTAATAGTAAAAAAGTGCAAAGTAGTTTTTGGGTCAAAGTAATTGTTAGTCCTGACCATCCAGGTTCACTATTTTGTTCAACATTGTTTCTAAAAATATATTTCCCAGTCAAAAATTAAGAATATTTAAAACCCTGAGA
>LUGF01050484.1:0-11363 GCA_001625245.1 Calycopis cecrops
AATTAATATTACTACCATAACAGTTAAATATATCTGAAATTTTACTTTTATAGTGGTATATGTCGGAGATACATTGTTTCTATTATTGTAGGCCACCATAAACGCACGAACCGTACTAAACACATAAGTTACATACATAGCCATCCCATAACTTTGAAGACAGAACAATATTTAATGCTAAGAAAATGTATGACATTGTAGCTACTTTTTGAGGTAATAAACTCAAACTAGTAAGTCGCTTGCGAAACTCGGTTTCTTTCAACTTTATATTTCACTTCACAGCAGCCTGAAAACTTTTGCGAAAGAAATAGTAAAATAAAGTTGGGACACTCGTGTGTTGGATTAAGTGACGCAGTTAGTGAGTTGTTCGAGTGACAACTTGTGTGCGGCGGCGGTAAATGGAACTTCTTTGTGCGGACGTTTCAGTTTCCTGTTCCTTTCTGTACATCATGTCGCGTCTCTTACTACATTTGAAAGTGAAAATACTTTTCTGATAAAACATTCAGTGGAAACTATTTTATTCTTTATAAAATAGTAAATTTTGAAATAGTATTTTGATTATGAGTTTGTTTTAATTTATTCGCCGTCAATTTTGTTGAGTTTGTTAGTGTGATGTCTCTTCATTCCTGAAGGTCGTGCCCGTGGAATCCTTCACAAAGTTGTTAATTAGTTCCTTTCATCCCGCTCTATCTCCGGCCTTAATTGCTGCAGTCACAGTGAGACCTGTTATTTCTTTGATTTGGTCAGACCAGCGAGTTGGTGAACGACCCCTTAGTCGTTTCCCCTCTATCTTGCCCTATTATCCTGTCCATGTAGGACATTTTAAATTATGACGGTACATATAAAAAAAATCAAATATATCGTTCATGATGATAGATTTTATATTACTGGCTTGTTACCAGAAGTTTCATTAGTAGCATAGAAGCTGACTTAATTGTCAGTTCCATATCTCCCTTGCAGTGGCCTCAAAACATCTCTGATTTGCTGTAAAATAAGTAAATAAGAGGTGAGTACCACACTAGAAGCTTGTATGCATTTAAATTGGGCCGGCACGACTGGGGAGGTACTTCTCGCTTACACGAGACCGCGCCGGTGTAAAGTCACTGCTGTGCTGTCGCGTTTCGTACGGTGTATAAGTAGCCGGTGGCCCATGGAGGTGGGACGAGAAAGAAGGGTAGCTCATCTGTATATATTATATATAATATGTGGATGTCTTTGGGCGTAGTCATGAAAATGGCTCCGACTGCTCGTTTGCCCCCCTATACCATAAAAAATAATAATTGGAATTTTTTTGACGATGGTAGCAGAGTAGGTATAGATGCCATGAGTGAATTTAAAATCTGTCTGCACTTTTGCACACTAGAATCTGTTATTGTTGTATTTTTCATCATTTTGTAAATTACATAATTATGTAAGAGACTTAACATTGTACAGTATAGCCTTTACCAATTGTATTTTCTTATTTGTACTACATCGTCGTTAATGTTTACCTACAGAATACAGCGTCTTGTATGTCGACGTACTACAAGTCGCGGACTGCACTGTGTCCGCGCGCGGCTCCGCGCTGCTCCCCGCGCAGGCCGCAGGTGGAGCGCGCTGATGTTTCATTACGACCGCCGCCGACGCCGAGTCTCATCAGCCCAACTGTCAAACCAAATATTTATATTTTAAAGGGGATTTTACTTTCTTATTCATTTGTTTTAAATCATGTTAGTTTAGGAAATCTCAAATGGCAGTAGACTGGTCAAGTACGAGATATTAAACGGTAGATGGGCCAGCAAAGTTTCAAATGTAGGTCAAGTTTTGATAGACAAAGCGTTGGTTAACCAGCGACTAGTTGGCCAATCGAGATGATCAGCTCCGCGCAGTACCTGTCAAGTCCAGTTTGAATATTATAGTTAGTTGTTGTACGGAAGAATTTAATCAGAGCTATAAAAATAAATTAGGGCTTTCATTAATTGCATCTATGCAATATGTGTACATAACACATAATATATTACAAGCTTCATACATTCACTCAGAGATAAAATCGGATTTGATTTCCGCTTGATATCACTTAATTGAATATTTGCCAATTCGCTGTTCCATTACAAATCAATTGCTCAGTCACGGGCTCGATAAATATTGTCAGTAATTTAATTATGAAATGACGTCGGCCCTCGAAGTCTCTCCACTGTACTTGACACCGACACCGATGCCGAGCGGAGAGTGAGCACGTTGGTGGCTCATATATTTGATTATACTTTTATATATTACAAGTCACAATCTTGACAAAAAGGTTTTCGGCATATTTTGAGTATTCAAACGAAGATTAAAAGTAGTATGTTTTATTATTTTGTTTGAACATTTAAAATATGCCCGAGGCTCTCAGTGTGTCCGGGTGACAACGAGAATAATAATTAATATCGAACTATCGGTAATTGTAAAAATTTTGTTTTTTGGCTGAAAAGTTTTTGTTCTTTTTATAAAACCTGTGTTATTAAATATAGTTATTAAGGAAAAAGTTTGTGTAGCGGAGCACTATGATTAGTTATTATCCGTCCAGAACAAATATAACAAGCTCAAAATTATTGCTAAGTTTAGAGTGTACATCTGAGAACATGCCAAATTTTAACAAGCGTACTTAGGAGTTACGTACAAACAGTTAGCGGATACGGGACAGCTCGTGTTGTGCTCGGTAAGGTACTTGAAGTTTGCTAGTAGTTAACCAGCGCCACGTCTATATGATATCAGAACCATGTAAACAAAACGATCCAATACTACACTCTCACGGTAACATCATGTTAGACGTACGAAATTATATTTACTTTGTATTTCCATGATTTAAAAATCCATGTTAATCTGTGATTATCTTAATCAATCTTAGTTTAATAAAACTAATGGCGGATTACTAGTGTCACAGAGGTCGAAGTGTAGCCCTCCTGTACTATAAAATAAGGTGCCTATTGCAATAGTCAGCAGTCAGTTATGGCAATGTTAGATGGCAAACTAAACCCTTGATTTAACTGAGTTTTCGAAAAAAACTTTTTCAGAGACCTACTGAGAATAGACGTTAGATCGGTACCAGAAATGATAGTTCGGCTAGTGGAAGTTAATATTATAAAATATGTTAGTCAATATCGAAGAATATAAAAAATTATGTTCAATGAGTCTTTTTTTTTAATTGTACTCTTGCAAGAAAACAAAATCTTAAAAAACAAAACAAACCAATTTTTTCAAGTCGGGATGTATCCCAGAATAGAGGAAGATTTTTTTTAAATTAGATTATATCAATGTGATGTGATAAATTGAAAAATCTATTTCAGTGCAATTTGTAGAATTAAATCTGGGTCTTAGATCTACTGGGTGACTCCGTAATCCAGCTCTGTGATCCAAATGAGATGAGGCACTCAAATTAATTCGCACAAGTTACGGCACCACAGATAACAACTCGGAGGTCGACAATATTTGGGAATTACTTACAGATTAATGTGCAAGTTACATTAGTCTCTAAGTATTTCCCAAATCTCGCCGACCTCGAAGTTGTTATCTTTGGGGTACGTTGACTTCGGCAATAAATTAATTATTAATATTTCATAATTTAGTTATCATGGTAACACATGAACTGTTAAGTTGCTGTTGTCGCCGGTGAAAAGCATATAAATTGGGCCAGTACTGCCGAGGATTTTTGTCACATACTATTTCCATATATTTATGCTGTGCAGTTTGTGGGGATTTGAATTACATAACAAAGAATATACCTTTTTTCAATGCAAATATGGCATTGGAAAAGGTCAGACTGGTTGTCATTATTCTATTTACATTTAGAAATGTATTTTATTATCTGTTATTGCTTCTAGCACTCACTTCGCAATTTAATTTATCCACAAGCATTGATCGTTCATTCTCATTTCTTTTATCACCCTTTTTTGTAGGAGCGTCGTATCGCAGTAAAAGTAATTTCGTCATTTTGATAAAGTTCTAATTCAATCATCATAATATAAGTTTCATATACACGATAGTAATGCTACTAATTTTAAATAAAATAATTTTCCAACTTTTAAGAAAAAACAAGATTTACAAAGCAACTAATCGATTTATTATATGGGCTATTCTTTGTAGTTAATCAATAGTATTACTTTTGGTTATGACTGACTGATAAATAAGAAACACGTTTCCGACTAATCATGATAATATAATAATGCATTTTAATTTCATAAATTTACAAAACTTTGTTTATAGATGTGATAGAACTAAACCTTGTGTGCCAATCTGTAGGAGTCAACTATTTAATTGTGATTCGGGGAGATCCAACCACCAAGGCTTAAAAACTTGCTAATTCGTTGATATTTTAATTTGGGATTGGCCATTCAGCTTATCAGCCAAACTGAGACGTTATATTACAGCCTACTCATTTCAAATCTGTTTTAATTTTTCTGTAAGACCTATTAAGACAAACAGCTACGCTTAAGTATATTATGAACTATTTGCAAACAAGATGAACTCAAACGAAGATTGGCTTACACGCTCGCGGCTCAACACAATGATATTCAAAACAAATATTCCCAAACGTGTTCCATATTGAGAAGTAAACAAGCCATGTTTAACCTTGTGCTCGTGTGAATACACGAGCGTTTCAAGATTCGAAACTTGACGAAGATTGTTTAGTCTATCTGCTGTTTGGACACGTCAACTGTTTGCTGAATATGTTGACTCCAGACGGTGCGCGGGTTCCGGGCTTTGACTTAAAAACATATTTTTGTGACACTAAATGTCGTGTTAATATAATATAATTGTATTATGTGTATTATATAATATTGGCTATCTCAAAGAGTAGTATCACATTTTATACATAAAGGTCTTTATTTTCCAGCCAGTTATTTCACGGTGATGATTCTAATTAACAAAAATACTGAAGAAAAAGAAAACACTCCACTTCGTTCACTGCAAAGCTAGAGCCTCTACGTCTTCTACTTTATAGAACAACTCTACAAAACAGTGAGATGTAGAGTTGTCTCGTAGCTGTTCTACATTCTTACATTTACAATGACGTTTCCTTCTTATCGTTTTGTTTTTGTTCAACCTGAATTAGCTGTGATGCAGAAATTATATTGAATGTTACGAACACAAAAATAAATCATATAGAGACAAAACAAAAGATAGTAAATTATTGTACGGTAATAAAATAAATTCTTGAAGTTACAAAAATAACCTTCCTTAGATTAATTCTAGATTATAACAATGATGGTGGTAATAACGAAATGCATCGTAAATAAGTTGTATTAGTATGAAGCTACCAAGGTAATAAATAGAGATTTTGTTGCAACTGGTCTGTAATGAGTTATTGCATTGCCTACGAACTAAGTCCTCCATAGAAAAAGTTTTATAACATTCGTCTATATAGTCACTTTGTTATTCATTGATGTCACTAATTAGCATTTTAAAATAAAGTAAATCAACTAAAAGACATCTTGCCATCTCAAGCTTAAAATTGACTTAAAATAAAAGTTATTAAGTATTTTGTGTAGATTGTGGGGTCAAAAAAAATCTAAAATAATCTAAAATAAAAATAAATAAAATGTAGCTTCTCGTTAGACTTCTACGCAATTATGAGAACGAGTGTTATTTCTTTAATAATAATATTTATTTTAAGTGTTAATATTATATTATATCTATTACTATTTAATTGTTTTTAATAATAGTAAATAATTAGTTAACTTACTATTCTTTATTAACTTCCCTTCTTCATAATAGTAGTTCTTCCCGAATCAATTTTTATTTTTGACCTTCTATAAATTAAGCACGGATCGGTTTGTGAAATATAAATTTAACACATTATGTAATTCCTTTTAAAAACTCAATCAGATTAGAGAGAGCGCTTAGCTTAAACTTCATTTGGGTTCTTTTCAATATTACGTTTGAATACGTTGATTACATTCCCCAGACCCAATGAGTTGTAACGCGGGAGGGGGATAGGGGTTGTATATAGATCGGCTTACCTCTTGGACTGGTGATGGTTTTTAGCTTTGAAGTTGTCCGGCCGCTCGAACGATAAATGGACAAAATCCACATGCATTAGCGTTGTGTCATATTTAAAAAAAATAAATAAAATTGATAACAAAAACTAGTTTATATGTTTGAACGACGTAATCTTCGAAACAACTGATCTCCTTTGATTCCAAAATTGTACCGGTGTTATATTATAGTTAATTTACTGATGAAGACTATTATAGGCTGTATTCCACTACGCCACCTAATGAAACTGAGGGGTACTACTTGTTGTGTTTGTAATAAAAAACGAGAAATAACATTTTAAAAGCTTTAAGTAACTTCATAACTTTCAGTACAACGAACCATCTATCATCAAGATCATCTTTCAATTTTAATTAAATAAGTAAATTGAAACGTTGGCAAATCAATGAAACGGCCAATCAGTAAATTTGTATAATCCAGTTATTCTATTTGTATATTGTGTCACTATTATAAAATAGACGTGTGGCACTCGGGGACCGCCATAGTAAAGCTATTTCATAGCATTTTTATCGACCTACGCAATCATAATTCGTTATTCATTGAAAGTAGTATAAATATAAGTTCACGTTTGGCCAGAAAACTCAATTTTAAACTATTATAAGTTAATTTAAATTTAATGTTTATATTATGCATCTGTTGATTATCTCAAATTCAAGTTTGTTTTTACCATAATATCGACAGAATAAATATTTTGGTAGGTGTAGGTTTCATTTTCGTTACAGAATTTCTTAATTCGGTCGCCGCGCTCAAAGCCCGCAATAAAATGTATGCACTAGATTAAAAACTGAAATGTGGGAATACCTTTTGCTCTCGCCCCCGCTCCGCCTGTGTCCGCGGGCGCCACACGCGCGGCGCAGATGTTCGCACGTAAACGGATTTACTCGCAGCTCTCGGCGTCTATCGCAACTCGTAGGGCAAGTAATAGATTTTGTGTTTGTCAAAACAGGATTTATTGAATCAATTTGCGGGTCCGAATTGTGACACATAGATTTAACTTGAAATGACCGCTGCCTTTCATGTCGTCTCCTTTTAGATAAAACCTTAAATTTATATCGTCACAGAGTATTAATTAGATGCTTAAAAATTACAATATTATAAGGATAATGCCTTCTTGTTTGTGATGAATAAAGTTAGAATATTTGAGTCACTCAGCTGATAATGAAACTGTTTCTTATCCGATTATTTTACTTTATCTTCATAACATTTGTGTTAACTGCTAATATAAACCAAATCCATAAAAATGGTTATATTTTTGTTTACGTGATGGTACTGCTCTTTTATATCTATACTCTGTGACTACAATTGGTCCAGCGAGTACAAGTAATTTTATTTTATTTGCTATTTATTATGTCTTGAGTAGATCTTTAAGTGCAAGTAAATAAAATAACCGCATGGCACTTTTATTAAAATAATAATAATTTCTAAATAATCGAAAAAATGCTTGTGATGTGTATTTTCCAACATCCAAATTGTATCCAAGTGTATTTATATAATATTACATGAGTCGGACGGTGCAGATTTCTGATACACAATAAAGTTATAGTGAAAGTGTGAACTGCAGCGAGTGTATTAGCTGGGAGACTCGTCCGTCAAATGAGGGAAGCCCAGACGGCCGGTGGGTCCGGTCAGCTGAGAGCAGCGACAATTCATCACAATCTCTTTCTTTTGCAGCGAGCGTCAGAGCATGTTAGCGGCGGCTCCACAATTTATTGCTTATTGGTTGCTCATCCTAACACCACTATCGTGCTCATAGTTACGATTTAATTGACTTATTTCATTTACAATTGAATGAATAAAACGCTCTCTATTATAACTTTAATATAAAATAAATGCAAAATAAATCGCGGTAATATTATTAACAGAGTTCACTATTTAAATGAACAACACAACCTCTCGCCGCGCGAGTCTTACGAGCGTTTGTATTGTGAATTACAATTGTGAGTGTAAACTGTGTCAGCGTGTCAGCGGGTCCTGTGCTGGCGCCGCACTCCCGGCAGGTGAGTCGAGGGGCTCATTGAAATTATATCGCGAGCGCCTGACCTACAAGTACGAGAGGTAGCCCACGATTTTTTTTCTTTTTATTTTTTGATTACTGTTAGTGAAGTCTGTATTATTTGTGTGATATCATGGACGGATCGTAGAATTACCGGTTGTATCTATGTAATGTATATCAGTCGAGATCAGTGAAAAAACTGGATGAGAAATTCGTGTATATGTATATTCGTATATTTTTAGAAATTAAATCCCTAAGCGGGTGAAATAAGGTGTTGAATTTTAATTCTTTTAGATTAAACGCGGGTTAAGTCGCGGGGCATAGATAGTTTATGATATTTTTGAATTCAATAAGTGCCCGAAGGTGAAGCCCGAAGGCACGAACGTCGCGTTCGTCGTATCAAATGGTGAGAATCAATCAGATACTTTCACATTTACAATATTACTTTGGGTTCACATACAAGTAACGCGCGCGCGGCAACAATGAGTAGAGAAGTGCGAATCAGCGTCGGCAACTCAAATAGTTAGATCCTGTTAACTCGGTAAGTCGCTGTTTGTTCTGCGTCTTAAGAAGCGAACTCTGCTGTTTTGTTTCGTTTACGTTTCTACTGAGAGGGAGTGTACAACGGGTTGATAGTTTTGTCATTTTATCCAAAAAATCGACCTCACCCGTGAATAATTAGTTCTTTTTTTTCCGTAGGTTCGGTAGATCATTTGGAGTGTAAATTCAAAAAGTAGACCGGATTAGGCTCCTGCGTATATTTGAAAAATGGTTTTTTTTTCTATAAAAACGATGTGAAAGTCTTCGCTAATATTTATTTATCTTTTAACCATTAACATGAATTTAGAGAAAACAGTTTGTGTCACGTATGTATCACGGGCAACTTGAGACAAGACCAATGAACAGATAATGCAACTTTTTTAAGCAATCGGCGGCCACAATTTTAATTACGATTGTTTTTACGAAATAAGATCAGCGCTGACCGTTTGTAGTTGGGGTCGGAACAGAGAGGACAATAATAAAACATAACGTGCGAGCGAGAGGGCAGCAGTAGAGGCGGCGCGCGGGTGTCATTAAATTAATTTGAAACTGAACGTAAATCTAATCAATCAGTTTGAAACACACCAATTTCAGCAGTTTGCGGCCGCCGCGCCGCCGCGTTTCGGTAATATTACATCTGATTTGCTCGTCAATTGACACTTTGTGTTTAGATCGATTTATACAGATTAGTTCGGCATCGATTATTATATTCGTTATAAATGTATTTATCGATAATTCGATATTTATTATTTTTAGTTCGCTCGCAGCATACCAGAGTAATTTACATATTGTGAGTAATTATTAAGTGATCGGAATCGTCAGGTCCGGTCGCAAAATACTGATGCACCACAGATTCTCTGCTACCATAAGCTTAAGAGAAAGTAATTTGTCTCTCTGTACTTTGATATAATATACGTTTACAAGTTAGTAAGGTATATATTTATTAGCATCAAGATAATGTATAATAATGAATTACTATTTTATCAATGTGACTACACTTGAGTCTGTGTTTTCATATCACTACACGTGCGTCAAGTCGCATGATAAGCTACACAATTTATTATTATTCTAATGGACACAGATTGCGCGACCAGAACCAAAGAGATTATAACACTCGAGAGCTCTCTCCCCACCGGGACTGAAAGACAACAAACCTGATTTTAAATCCGTCGTAAAAATCAAACCCTTCTGTCCGTTCACATTAATTAGTCAATATCGTGACTTTTATTAATGGCTTTACAACTTGTTAGATGTACTATACTGTTAACGACAACTTATTTCTTCTAGAATTATCTTGACGAAGTAGAGCCATTTAAGCTCTACTTACTACCTACATAATTTTAACTAAATATTATATAGTTCAGTTTTTAAAGAAAAGGCAGATGACATCAGCAATGTTTTCAGAGTGTTACGTCGCCGTTAACAGTTGTACGACGCAATAATTTATATTGCAGACTTACCGTCTGTGATAAGATCACTCTCTCTCTTGAGGTACCGAGGAACTTGCGAAAGATACATAAGGAATCTTTGTTTAAGTTTTACAAAGACTATGTCGTTATGTATTTTCCATTTAAATAAAGTTAGGAAAATGAATTTACGGCAGCAGGGACAATTTTTAGGGGTAAAATTAACAGTGAACAGTCTATAGACAAATTACTTTTGGCGCCTATATTTGGGTCATGTATCAATATTAACTATATTGACGCGTAAATGGGAGCTATAGACATCGATTGGACGCGACGGATCGGTCGGATTTGTTTATGCCTCCAATGGTGATGTCGGTAACTGTCGATGAAAATCAACATGTGCCGGCAATAGTCGCCAAATCTCAGTGTGTACGTCACACGCTGACATATTTTGTCGATATTTGGCGGTTTCGGCATATGTCGGCTTTTTCGGTGTGTGGCGAACTATGTCATCGTCGTCGGCATGTATCGGCGTGATTTGCTGACTGTATATGTCGGTAAGTTGGCAAATGTCGGCTGCTTAACTGGTCGTGTGTAAGCTGACACGTTTCGAAGTGTTTCCATGAATTATCGTGTTCGGCGTGTGGCTGTTACTGTCAGTGTCTGCCGGTTCATGTAGTCGTGTGTCGTCGTCACTAGAGCGTGTCAGCGTACATCAGAGATCGAGGCAGCGGCGCCGAACAGACAGCGTACCGCACAACAAAACCTTGTGGATATTGATGAGACTATTACAGACCGCAACTCCACCGCTCTGCCGCGGCTCACAGCTCCACCACTGAAACACAATAAATCTCCCGCCTGCTCACAACATAAACTTTAATAACTTTTACAAAGACAGCTGCGGGGTGAGACTAATAGTTGTGACGATAAATTTTATTACTTGTAGAGTGAGGAAAGTGATGCTGTTAAAGTTTCTATGTGAAGCTGTAACCGATATTATCAAATGCCTTTAGCCTTTTGATTTTATTGAGTTTCTCTTGGCTTATTCTGACCGTACGACCGTGATCTTAACCAATTGAGTAGCATTTTATAGCACAACATGGCCTCAACTAGCACTTATGTCACAGTAATGGTCGTAGCACACTTATCAACTCGGAAACGAATGGTAACCGTATCAACTTGAGCCGGTCAGTATTTTTTGTATGAAAATTCGTACTGCAACGCAAACTAATGGGAAACGTAACGTAATCGTATCGTCTTCGATTTTCTAGACGAGGCGTTTATGATCCCTTTCCGAGTTGATAAGTGTGCGGCGACCATTAGTCGTGTGCCCGGCTGCGGTTCTGTTCTATTGGATGTCAAATTTTCAGTTACATTGATGTCATTGAAGAATTACAAAGAGCAGTCAAAAT
>LUGF01050512.1:0-12330 GCA_001625245.1 Calycopis cecrops
CTAACATTTTTGGAGATGAGTGCATTTGTCTATTTGAACTCTTTTTGTTTTTAGGTTTAGATGCATTGTTTTTTTTTTGCTACATTATTTAAAAATAGAAAATCATTTTTCTATTTTTGATTTGAAACCTCCGTGGGACGCTTGCAAGATATTCGAAAATTTATGTATTAATTCTTATAGTTCTCAATTTAAGTCTAGGTGTTTAATACCCTCCTTCGATAGATTTTTCCACTGGGTACAGTGGCGGAAAATTTTTCGTCACGAGGAATTCACAGTTTTTCAATTTTATTAAAATATCCAGTATATAATCAGCAATTACCCGCATAAATTTCATGTTAAATATGTAAAAATGATTAGCTATAAAAAAATACAATTTTGATAAATCCTGCTCAATAAAAAAAACCTGCTTCGTGAGCGCTAAATTAACTATGAATATAGCAACACTTAAGTATTGTCTAAAATACAATACTTCCGACAAATACTTTTTTATTTACGTTTATTTACTTTCCTTACATATTATATTCCACAGTTTTCAGACAAGTTATTTTATTGCTCGAGCTACTATCGATATTTTTCAAATTTAACACTGAAACCGTATCTGCTGAATACAGACTTCAGTAGGCGGGTAACGGGAGGCTTGTGGTCTTTTTTACCTGCCTGTATAATGCCGGTGTGGCGGGAGCCTGTCGGATATATTGCTGGGTACGCGAGGCCTTACGCGTAGACGAAACCTACTTGGTGGATGGAATCTGTACTTGTATCCAAATAGTGTTACGTAGCGTGGCAGGCGGCATTTGGAACTGTGTATGTATGCGTTTGTGAGTCCAACGCGCTACTAAGTGTGCGCGCTGAATATGGGTGAGGAGTTGTGGACAGGACCGGTTAAGGAGACGTCGCCTGCGCGTCACGTGTTCAGTTGGCGGGCTGCGGGCGTGGCCTGCGTGCGCGTCGTGTTGAGTTGACGAGCTGCGGGCTAAGTGCATGGCCTGCGTGCGCGTCGTGTTCAGTTGGCGGGCTGAGCGCTGTGGGCGTGGCCCGGGACGTGCGCCGGTCCCGCACCGTGCGTGGGGTGCGCGGGTCCCGCGGGGTGTGGAGGACCTGCGGAGTGCGGGGGTCCCGTCGGGTGCGGGGGACCCACGGGGTGTGGGGGACCCGCATGCGGGGGTTGTGCGGGCCCCGGGTCGGCCAGCAGCGGCACGAGCAGCGCGGGCGGGCCCGCGCGCCGCAGGAAGACGTGCGTCAGCAGGCGCGCAGCAGAGTGGCGCTGCGCCGGATCGCGTACTAACGCGCACTCAAGGAATGCGAGCAGCTCGGCGGGGCAGGCGGCGGCGCGACGCGGACGCGGCGGCGGCATGTCACGGATGCGACGCATCGCCTACAATTACATATCAGATTAAAATCATGGACAGTAGTACTCTTATGCAAATGGGTAGAAAGTTGTTTCGTAGGAGCAACAGCTGGATCAATTCGATTTAGGTAGATAAAAACAATTTAATACATATCACAATAATAATCTATAAGAAAAAAAGGCACATCACATCACTTAGGAATCCGGAAAAGTGAGCGAACTATAATATTTAATATCGGCGAACTATAATGTTTAATTTAATATCAGAGATATCAGAGTATTATTCAATTAAAAAATGGTGCATTGTTTTTGGCCTTCACCAGGTTGCTTTGACTTTTTTTTTGGCTTGTATTATGTATAAGTCATTGCAATCTTGTACTGTCTACCGATTCGACTGGGGAGGGAAATTGAAAGTGCTTCCTACTCCTCCTATTTTTCCTTATTAAATTCGGTTCTCAAGCCAGTTTTAACTTTTCTTCCGGACTCCCTGCGATCGTATCAAAGGGTCATAGTAGTAGCTGTCCATCCTGGCGATACAGAAGTAGCAGCGATGGGAAGGAGTGGTAAAACAAACCCGTTTTAAAATCTCTATATTTATAAAATTCTTGTGTCAATGATAATTACTATACTCGTCCGAAACGACCGATTCTCATGAAATTTTGAGTGCATATTAGGAAGATTTTTCAACTCGATATTTCTACAGGATCGAAACTTACGCGGGTGGAACCGAGGAGCCAAGCTAGTTTTACAAAATACCTATAATTTTTGGAAGCGGTAGTACTACACTGCATGCTTGCATGCAGCCGAATTGGGTCGGCACGACCGGGGAGGTACCTCTCGCTTATACGAGAGCGGCGTAAAGTGACAACTGTGCTGTCAAGTTTCGTGCAGTGCGTAAGTAGCCGGTGGCTCATGGGAGTGAGTGGAGAAAGAAGGGCGGCGGATCTATATAGCCTATATGCGGACGTCTATGGGCGTCGGTAATCATGAAAATGGCTCCCACTACTGGTTTGCACTCCTACATCATAAAAAAAACTATACCTGCAAGGGCGGTTCGTTGAAGAAGGGCGGCTCTCCGTCCACCATCTCAATCAACATAATGCCCATAGACCACACGTCTACCTCTGGCCCGTACGGCAGTCGGGAGATCACCTCCGGCGACATCCAGTAAGGGGTGCCCACTAGAGACTTGCGTTTCGGCAGCTCCTGTGAAAGATATTAAATTAAAAAAAAAAGATATTAAAAATCGACTTTACTAATAAATAAAAATAATACAACTAAAACAGTTACGCAAGTTAAGTGCAAGAATAAAAATATTTACACGTATTACCGAACTAATTTGGATGAAATTTAGCACAAACATAAATTACACTGTGGTGTACCATAAAAACTTATCATGACAAAATATCATTATTTATTTACCTCAGATAACATTTTACGCAGGTAAACACGTGGAGCACAGCTAATGTATAAGAACTAGGCTACATGCGTGACCTAGAGACAGCATTGCAAGGTAAATAGAAAAAATAAGTTAAGAAATACCTGAGACACTTGAGCGCAGAAGCCGAAGTCAGACAACTTGACTCTGCCGTCAGCTGTCAGGAGAATGGAGTCAGACTTGATGTCCCGGTGTATAACGCCTTGACCGTGCAAGAACGCCAACGCCTGAAAGACAATATGATCTGTGGTTAGTCGTCAGGTAGATGTCACCTAGGAACCTTATCCAGGTATCAACCAACGTGCAGGTCGGTAAGCCGAGCCCAGTCCCCAGTGTGTCGCACATGTCACATCACTACCCACAGCTCGTGACTCCCACCTTCAGACACTGACTGCCGCACATGTCACATCACTACCCACAACTCGTGACTCTCACCTTCAGACACTGACTGCCGCACATGTCACATCACTACCCACAACTCGTGACTCTCACCTTCAGACACTGACTCTGCCGCACATGTCACATCACTATCCACAACTCGTGACTCACCTTCAGGCACTGCTTGCACACGGTGGCTATCTGCTCGGGGTCCATGCGCGCGCGCGTCACTATCTGCGTGAGCGACGCGCCGGCCATGTACTCCATCACCACCCACAGCTCGTTGCCCACGAGGTAGGACGCGTACATCTCCACTATGTTCGGATGCGGGTAGTCGCGCATTATCACCTGAAAGTAACAAAATACTGATCAGTAAAATCTAAAAGTCGGTCACAGTATGTTATAATATGACACATGGCGTCGATTAAGTCATAAAGAAGTGTGTACACAACGTGCTGACTGTAATAACGCGTCAATGCGACAATGTCAAACTAGTGGCGGGTGGTTTTCCAGAGAGGGTATAGTAGTGTCCTGTAGTGCTCTATTTTTAGTAACGAAACTCGGAAGGCAGGGTTCGAGTCGAAATTATGGATAGCACATAGATCCATCAAGATTCAATGTTACATCAATATCATCATAAAGCTAAAAATTGTTACAATTGTTCGGTACATAATCACCCCACAATTGTCACAATTGTTCGGAAAACTATCATGCTACAGTTGTCATGATTGTTAAGGACCCTATCACACTACAATTGTCACAATTGTTCGGGACACTATGACATTGCAATTGTCAGAATTGTTTGTGACACTATCACACTACGATTGTCACAATTGTTTAGTACACAATCACCCCACAATTGTCAGAATTGTTTGGGACACTATCACCATACAATTGTCACAATTAATCGGGACACAATCACCCTACAATTGTCACAATTGAACGGGACACAATCACCCTACAATTGTCACAATACACTGACCACTTCGTTAAACAGCAGTTCTCTGCGCTGCTGCTTGCGCAGGTTCATCATCTTGACGGCGACGCGGCGGCGCGTGCGCGTGTCGGTGGCGGCGCACACCACCCCCGTGCTGCCCTTGTCGATCTTCGTGAAGCCGGTGAGGGTCGTACGGGGGTCGCCCTCGCTGACAACCAAGCGGAGCGCCGCACGGAACTGGAATAAATATTTGATTTAACAAAATGGAGACGCCGCTAACTCAAAGGACTATGATTATTTAGTTAGTTTATGGTTAGACACGTACTAAGTAATACTGACCAGTGTTACTTGATAATTTACGTTTTCACTTATATCGACCGTCTATTATTTTTGAGGACTGCCGACTTTAAACATCCACATTGCAGATGTGTCGTCGTTCTTCTCCCTCCATGGGCCACTGGTTACTCACACCTACTGACACTTAGCGGCGGTTTTATGTAATCGAGAGTTATCTCTTCCAATTAGCTATACTGCAGCAAAGCAATACCTATCACAATATAACAGCATAAAATTCTTCGAATGCGAAGAATTTTATTTTCAAGGCACGATGAGTGTATGTACTGTGTTCAGATACATTTATCATGTTTTTAAACATGTGTAAATATTATAATGACTTACTATAAATAAATAAATAAATTCTTTATTGACAAAATGTCCCCTGTTTACTGAGCTAGCATGCCAGTGTCAGTGCCTTCCCATTAAAGGTACATAAATATTATGCTGTACATTAATATAACACGACTGCCGACTGGTAACTATTGTCCCGGACCATATCCAGAAAATAACAGAAAAAAACACAATAGAAAAAATAAAGAGATAATGATGTGTGTGACGAGTGTGAGTCTAACAGTGCATGAGTTATTATTAATATGTATATGTGAGTTTCTGAGTCATGGATAGCTAAGTCCCTCCAAGCACAAGTAAATTTTCAATAGTTTCATAGTTGTATTTTTCTAACCATTTAGTTACAGGTTTTTTAAATTTTTATCTATTATTTTTCCCCACCCTTAGCTCCTTATCTAATTTGTTATATAAGCTTGGAGCTAGAACCAAAAAAGGTTTTCAGCAAATGCTGTCTTTCCTTTAGGAACAGGACAGCGCTGTATGCGCTTGCTAGTTTACTACAGTGACGGAACTATTCTTTCGTTATATCTTTGAAGCAGCTGGCGTCCTAACAGTGAGAAAGTGCTTCTCAAATATGAAGCACTTTCTCAGTTAGGACGCCAGCTCTTTCATAGACATTAGTAGTTGAGTGTCTGTATGACTATGGACGTATGGCCCTAAGGACTTTTAAAACGGCTTCTTGAGCTTTTTCTACTGTTATAAGTAGATTTTTACTTGCACCTCCCTACAAACGTAACTAACTAACTAACGTAACTAGTAAATATTCACAGAGACCACGATACGTTTGAATAAGTATTTCGGATTGAGCCACATTACGAATGGTATTAAAAATATAGGTTAATTTTCTTATTCTTATAGCTACTGCTGATATTTGTTCACACCGTGTAAGTTTTCCGTCCACCAGCACACCAAGGTATTTAATCGTCGTAACCCTAGATACCCGCTTACACCGCTCCTATTATTGTCGAAGCGTGGTACTGTACAGGGTTAGTTTTTGGTCACCGGCCAAATTTTCAGGTTTAGTTCAGAATCGATAATACATTCGATTTATGAAATAAAACAAATAAGAAAAATAATATAAAAAATATTTTTATCCCGTACGAAAATAAATACCGTGTGGTTAAGTGTTAACATAATTGATCATTGCCGCAGTGCGGTGCGGCGGCGGCCGGACGCAGTGTATACGAATCACAATCGGCTGTGGAGAACACTCTACGGGTGCTAATGCGCGTAGGTATATTTACGAACCGTTTCAAATCGATGTTTATATAACAAAATATTACAAATAAGACGACAAAATTAAAACACACCCTTGAAATGATGTTTATTTCCTTATTTTTAAATATGGCCGGTGACCAAAAACTAACCCTGTATAGTCTATGACTGTGTCCCTAATAGGCAAACTGTTATCGGTCGACTGAGTGAGCAGTAAATTTGTGAAGAACTGAAATTTGAGTTAGCTGCAACTCAGATCAATTTTCGTAGGTCGCAAGCAAACTGCACCAGTCACTAACTGCAACAGTCGGCGTACGTAACGCTGCAAACAGCGTAAATTGAGGGCAAAACTAACTAACAGTCCGCCACTAACAGTTTGCCTACTGGGGACACAGCCTATAGGCTACCTGGCATTGAAAGAGTTGTTTCAAATCGTAATATACATCTAGCGGAACATGAGATATAAAATAAACCCATTCTTTTGAAGTAATGATATTTATGTAACCTTTAGTAAACCGAACGATTGGAAAAGATAACTTCCGTGAGAATAACGTTAACGTAATATAAAATAATCTGTCACTGTGTATGCAGAATAGTGTCGCTTTCTGTTAGTAAAACGATTCGGGGCCGAGCTGTCGTTCCTAAGATTATCTTACAAACATACATAATTAGTAATTACTTTACGGGTTTTAACACGGTAAAAATTAAAGGGCGAAATATATCCGAGCCGACTTCAGTCGGCTCGGGACCACGGCTAGTGTAACCCTGTCGAAAGGTCGGGCAAAGGTATATTATATTTTGGCCTTTAATTTTTACCGTGTTAAAACCCGTAAAGTAATTACAATATGTGTAAAAAACACGAAAGTCTCAACCAAAATACATAATTAGATAAACTTATATGCCTTTATTTTTTTATAGTATT
This sequence comes from Calycopis cecrops, assembly GCA_001625245.1. Classification (NCBI taxonomy): domain Eukaryota; kingdom Metazoa; phylum Arthropoda; class Insecta; order Lepidoptera; family Lycaenidae; genus Calycopis; species Calycopis cecrops. Next base: position 6,923 of record LUGF01050512.1, read on the forward strand.
GGGGGGGGGGGGATGCAAACGAGCAGTTGTTTTAGGGTCCACTTACATATCGACCGTAGCAATTAACAATGTCGGATCTGCATTTTTGTGATTTTCTGTTTATTGCATTAAGGGTGCAAAAGATGCTTTAAAAATGCTCAAATCAATCGTCTTCCTTTTTTCCATTTTAGGAATTCAATATTTGAATGAGTAACAATATATAATATTAGAGAGCATTTTTAAGCATTTTTAAAACCTTTAAGGCAATAAAAAGAAAATCACAAAAATGCAGATATGCTACGGTCGATATGCATAATTGTTACTGAGTCCCGTAATTGCCCTCCTTTCCTACATCCAGTGGGCCACCGGCTACTCACAAACCGTACGAACAGTGTCAGTTTACGGAGGTGTGTGCGAGAAGTACCTCCCCGATCGTGCCGACCCAATTCCGTTGCAACGCAACTTGGGACTAACTCTTACTAATAGTAGATAAGTATTTTTGTATTTGATATTGAAATTTAAGTTCAACTACTGCAAACTTGTCGCAATATTTAAAGCAATGATGGTAAGAAATAAATAAAAATAAAACAGTTTGCTAACAATCAGAAAGCGTGGGGCCTGGGGGTCAAATGAACAACTGAACTTGTTGTTCTAGAAATTTCTGAACAGCAAATATTCAAGAGAGCCCAATATTCTTGGTGAAGTCAAGACCCATCGACTTCGCTGGCTTGGTCATATAGAGAGAATGGAGGAGGATAGTGGCGTGAAGAGAGCGTATCTAGGACGACCAACAGGAAGAAGACCTATGGGGCGTCCCAGATATCGCTGGGTAGATCGAGTGGTGCAAGACCTGCGCGAACTCTCAGTTGACGATAGCTGGCGGGAAATCGCGCAGGATAGAGAAAAGTGGCGCATTCTCTTGTCGGAGGCCAAGACTCACTTCGGGTCACTGAGCCAGCGGAGTAAGTAGGTAAATATTCAAGTAAAGATAGTATATCAGTGAACACTTCGTTGGACGTAAAAATAAAAATTGTTGAAACGTAATGAAATTTAGCCTATGTCACTTCCTGAAAATGTTATTTTCCATCAGTGAAATAATGGTTAAAATCGATATATCAAATCTCTTCTTTATCAAATTTGTCTAAGCAACTGGGATTAGATAGAGATACGCTACTGGGATTAGATGGGATAGATAGAGTGACGACATACACAAATCTGTGGACAGGAAGTGGGAAAAGTTTGCCGTAGATCGAGGTCAGTGGCGTGCTGTGGGAGAGGCCTATGTCCAACAGTGGACTGCAATAGGCTGCTGCTGATGATGATGATGATGATGATGATGAACTGGGATTATACGAACAAAGGCTATAAACCTTTGATTATATACACGTCTAGATACCGCATCAACCACCTGAAAGCGCCGTAAAACGTCTCTACTATATCTAGTAGAGACGCTCTTCGCTTAAGTCAGTGTCATCTAGACCTTAACGCGATTCTGAGCTCTCAATAAAAAAAGAAATATGCCGGTTTCTTCTGTTCAACTGTGTCATAACCATGCAGGAAAATCTGATAACAAATAGAAGATCTTATTTCACCGGTTGGTTTTTAAATTTACGGAAGTATTGTTAAGAAAATACAAATATTAATTTCACAATTTACTAGTGGTACGGTGTTGTCACTAGAAAAGTAGGGTAATTTTCCAAAACTAAAGGGAAGTTTTTTTTAATATATATTTTTTTTTTATGATATAGGAGGGCAAACGAGCAGCCGGAGCCATTTTCATGACTACCGACGCCCACAAACATCCGCATAGAGGCTATACAGATGCGCTGCCTTCCTTTCTCCTCCCACCTCCATGGGCCACCGGCTACTTACACACCGCACGAAACGCGACAGCACAGCTGTCACTTTACGCCAGTCTCGTGTAAGCGAGAGGTACCTCCCCGGTCGTACTGGCCCAATTCGACTGCATACAAGCATGCAGTGTGGCACTACCTCTTACCAAAAATAATATATAGCAGTGGAGATTACACACTACGTTATTCTACCCCCCGGGCTAAGTACCGTAAGGACTTATGTTACAGGTACTAGACAACGGAAATATATTTTATAAATTTAAGAAGTTTTATATATTTAAGATTTTTATTACTGAAAAATACATATAATACATAGATAAACATCAATGACCAAGGCGGGATTCGAACCCGCGACCCCTGGCGCCAGTGCTGGATTACCCATATAGGCCAGACTAGGCCATGGCCTGGGGCCCCCGGCGATCAGGGGCCCCCGAGAAAATTTGACATAATTTTTTTTTCCAAATTGAAAAAAAATAATATTTATTTGTTATGTTTATTTTATTTTATTTTGTTGTTCGTTTTCAAAATTTTCAAATTTTAAATTGCGCGCTAGAATACTAAAACAGCGCGTGCAAGCCCGAGCTTGTTTAATTAAACTAAAACGATTTTATTCAGTGTTTTGTGCAAAACAAAACCATCTGTTGCTTTGTCGTTTTGTGAAATACGACGTTCGTGCGTATTTCTTAATTAATAAAGTTTGTTTCTTCGCTTAATAATAAATTGAAATGTAGCTTCTTGTGAGTTTGTGTGGAATATTTATACTGAAAACTACGTATTTGTAGAAAGAAAGGTAAGTTTTGTTTGATGTTTTTTTCTTTACAAAACACATAAAAACGTAGGTATATAATAACGTATTCTTGGTCAAATCGAATAGTTTTGTTATTCATCTATCGTTATTATGAATAAAAACCGGCCAAGTGCGAGTCGGACTCGCGCACGAAGGGTTCCGTACCATTATCTCCGAAAACGGGAGCTTATCGTTTGTATGGGAGCAAAAAATCACGTTTATTGTATGGGGGCCCCCTTAAATATTCATATTATTTAATTTTTTAGTATTTGTTGTTATAGCGGCAACAAAAATACACCATCTGAGAAAATTTCGACTGTCTAACTATCACAGTTCATGAGATACGGCCTGGTGACAGACGGACGGACATCGGAGCCTTAGTAATAAGTTATTACTAAGGCTCCGATGTCCGTCCAAAAGGGTAAAAACGGGACCCTATTAGTTATTACTAATAACTAATAGGGTCCCGTTTTTACCCTTTGGGTACGGAACCCTAAAAATGATCGAATTTTTACCCGACTGCCACAGAAAGGAGGGTAATGTTTTTCAAGTGTATGTATGTATGTATGTATGACATAAGAGGTGTTTGAAATTCTGAAATTGCGAAAATAACTGTCAATTTTGCAATATTTTTGAAAAAGGGAGGGCCCCAAAATCAAAATGGCCTAGGGCCCCCTATGGGCTTAATCCGGCACTGCCTGGCGCAATATATTCCGCTTATCCGAGCCCTGCACCACTGCGCCAGCCTGGTCGTCAGATATAAGATTTGATAAAGCACAAATCCTGGCTAAATAACACCGATTCCATCCAAGGATGATCCGTGAGGCCGTTTAAATAGCTTTATTATAATGTGCAACATTCGCGTAAACTTAAGATGTCATTGTAAGTATTGTTAGTATATTTTATATTATGTAACACTGACTGTAAATAAATAAAACTGATTCATAAAGTATATTTGGAGTCTTATTATCAAGTAAAAAAAATCTAATACTTATATAGAGATCTATAAAACTAAAACTACCTTCGGAAATCCTCTCATTGATAATAATAATTAACTCTCTCTCTCTCATTGATAAAAAAAAATAATTAAATAATAATTAGCATACATTCTTTTAAAAAATATATATAGACCATATATTCATATGTATATTCCTATTTTATTGTTTGCTGCTAGTTCCTCGTGATTTAGTAACAAAATTAAGGGTAATTTTTTATGGGTAGTATTTAATCTTACAACTGTAAATCCACATTTTTCTATCAAAGTATTCAAAATTGCTAACAAAAATACTGAATTGCACACTAAATATGCGCGTTAAATAAGTCAAATATACTACACTGTTTGATGTTTGAAGCTAAACTATTTTACTGAATTACTATCTGTTAACTTATAGTAAATCTAATTATCCTTTTAGTACAACGAAACATTTAATCTGTTTTTTTGGAAAACGTCACCTATTAAATTGTAAAGAACATGAGTTATTCTAAATAAAACACCGGTTAATCAGTCATGTTTTAAATTTGAGTCTTCTGACTATGATTAACTATTACAAGTTGTCGATCCGATTATGAAATTGGACCAAGTGTTTCGTGTGCAAATTAAAAAAATATCCCAACAACCTAACAACTTCGAACCTATCGGGGTAAATTTGGGTCTTCTGACCCACTATGATTAACTATTACAAGTTGTCGATCCGATTATGAAATTGGACCAAGTGTTCCGAGTGCAAATAAAAAAAATTATCCTAACAACCTAACAACTTCGAATCCATCGGGGTAAATTTGGGTTTTCTGACCCACTATGATTAACTATTACAAGTTGTCGATCCGATTATGAAATTGGACCTAGTGCTCCGAGTGCAAATAAAAAAAAATATCATAACAACCTAACAACTTTGAACCTATCGGGGTATTAATTTAGGTCTTCTGACCCACTATGATTATATCGACCACTCAGATCTCAGATCGACCACTTGTAATATTATGATATTACAAGTGGTCGATCTGAGTATAAAATTGGACTTGGATTGGGGATTGGAAATTCGGTGATAATATTGGATATTTTAGTGTGCAAATCAGTATTTTTGTTATACGGCGAGTAATTTTGTTTTAGAATGCTTATATCTGTGGTTTTAACAAGATTTTCGTAGTAAAATTAGATAAATAAAGTCGCTAACTCTGATATATTTTAGACATTTTATTATACTACACATTTAGTTATACAATTATTTAATTTGATAAACAGTAATTTATTTGATATGCTGGTGCAATATTAGTTGATAATTGTTGTTTCCTTAAATTTTAAATAGAGGTGCAATTAAAAATTCCCCATTTTTTATGCTGTTGGTATCCCTTTACACGCACACATTGACGGTTTTAAAACAATCAGTACATAACTGTCACTCACACATTGTGCGAAAAATGAGACGTTTTCTTTGCGATGTTTATTTGAAATGCTCCATCTAGACGTGTATATAATCAAAGGCTATAAACATATTTTAGTTTGAAGTTTTAAAGTGACATTAATCAAACAGATAATCAACTACAGTATCCCACCTTATCATTGCACATTGAAACCCAAAATTATTTGGGTTACATTGAAGCAAGTAGATGTTGATAAAAATGTAAATAGGCCTGTAAGAGACAAAATTATTAAGAAATGTTTACACACAAAGTGGTGCAGAGGATTGGCGAAAACGTTCCAAACATGTATAGGAAATTGAAAACGATTTCATCAAGGTAGAATCATTAAAATGCTGGAAGTGTTGTTGAAGTTTGTAAGAGGTAGTGCC
>LUGF01050512.1:36586-62353 GCA_001625245.1 Calycopis cecrops
TTAAAATTCCGAGTTTAGGTTCACAATTTCTTCAAGCGGGAGCTGCGGGACCATGTGCGCAGTACCGGTTAAATACAGTTTTTTTTTACCGACCTAGTTTTATAATCCTTTTATCATTATGGATTTCTCTTACATGATATGGTAGAGTCCGATTTTTCGACCCCAAAGTTAGTCTTGAGTTGAGACTCTTGTGACTTGTCCTATGAGCACTCATTGGATAAAGCTGTATTGTACGCAGATCCAAATTTCTTAGATGATTACTCTAAAAAAATGATCACAAGTGTCAACTGTCAAGTGTCAATGGTGTCCCGTGTCAAGTGTCAACATAAGTCATAAAAAGAAGAGGAAATTTGGTTTTGTGCAAATAAAAAAATATTTTTTAAAAATTTATGAAATAAAAATGCTGCCTCGTTTTATAAGTAAATATTATTTACCATATTACATTTTTAGTATACTAAGTTAACTGCATATTTCTCTTCTTCTATCTTTAATAATTACTCTATTTTTCAGAACTACAAGCATGGAATAGCATTAGCATTAGAAAACATTCAACTGCACCTGAACCTAAACCCCTAGAAAATACACAGGAAAGTGAGTTCGTTTTTTTTAATAAATATAATATTTAATTCATGTTGAAAGATTTATAGTTCACGAGATTTAATTTCACGAAGTATTTAATTAGGTATGTTTATTCAGTACCTACCTAAATGTTGACAAAAATATTGCTTCAATCATAGTAAGATAAATCAGCAGAATTACATATTATAGGTAACCTAGATTTAATATGTAATTTCTAAATGTAGCCAAATCTCATTTGTAAAATTCACTTTAATACTCTAATAGGTCTATACGGAACTAAAGCCAGAAGAAGTATGGATTGTTTTTCAATTAGTAGATTACGCCTTTAAATAGATATTTACATTAACTTCATAGAAATAGTTCTGATATTATATCACTACAGGTTAGGGTTTTACATTAGTGGGGTTAGGGTAGCAAAGCCATTACCAATAAAATCTTATAAGTTACATAGACTTGTTGACATCAATATATGCAACACTGTTCCTGCCCTTATGGAGTGAGTGGGACAGGGAGCAAAGCACTTGTGCACACTGCTCACAAGTTTTATGACCGAGTCTGATAGATGGCAAATAATGATTTCCATTATTTACTTGCACCAATAAATATTATGTACTTAAAAGTCAATTCTGTAATATTCTTTTATTTTGATTTTTGCTATAGATTTTATATACGTTATGTTTTCAGGTAATCTGAAAAAGAACCCTTTGGAGCATCCAGATTATTTTCAAGTCCACAATTTATTTACTGTGAAGGATCTGTTTGATGCCAGAGTGCATTATGGCCACAAAGAAGGCTCTTTAAATGAACAAATGATACCTTATATATATGGCTCAAGGTTAGGTCACTTGATATTTGACTTGGATGTGACAGCGGAGCACTTGAGGAAAGCCCTCAATTTCACAGCACATATAGCTTACAGGGGGGGTATTATTTGTTTCTTCAATAGAAATGCTCTAAATTCACATCTTGTTGAGAAAACTGCTATGGAATGTGGTGAATATGCCCACACAAGATTTTGGAGAGGAGGCATATTTACAAACGCCAATCATCAATTTGGCGCAGTGACAAGGCTTCCTGACCTTTGTATATTTTTAAATACACAAAATAATATCTTAAATCGACACACAGCTATTAGGGATAGTGCTAAGATGTTGATACCTACCATTGGTATTGTTGATACAAATTGTGACCCTAATCTAGTAACATATCCTGTGCCAGGTAATGATGACACCCCTGTTGCTATTGAGCTGTATTGTAAATTATTCAAATCTGCCATCATTAGAGGAAAGGAAGAGAGGATGAAGTTTTTACAAGAAGAAAGCTAGTCGGGATAAATAAACAAAAATAATCTGTAGAGTATTTTATATATTTGTTTTGTAACAATTAAATAAGTATAGGCTATATGGCATTTTTTCCATTATTATTATTTATACAACAAAAGTATTTATAATCCTGTAACAAGTATATATTAATAACATTCTTATATATTTTCCTTATATTAAGGTTTATAATGATGAAATAATGTACAAAACTTCTTTGTTTTATCACATAAAAGGCCATTCAAGTTATATATAAAAATATTAAATATTATAAAGCTTTACATTCTATATGTAATTGTATATTTGTAGATATAAAGTCATGTGGACCATGGTGGGATTCAAACCCACAGCTGTCTGTAAAATTAACACATGGCATATCTGCTATGATAACAACTGCACCTACAAGTTGTTTGTCAATATCTGTAATTTGCTGGTAGCATTACATTTTGAAAGTGACAATTTGATTAAATATTTATTAAATCTATGATATAATAGATATTATGAAAATGTTAACATTCTCTTGTCTGATTTTTATCATTAATTTAAATAAATACTTGTTTGTCAATTAACGACTTGAATGGCCTCGTAAGTAGCTTCTGATGTTGTTTTATCCCAAAAGAACTTTACGCATCTTAAGAGAATCAGGACTGCTGTCAATTTCTCTACTTTCCCAACTGCCAGTGATGCATTTTGAACTGCAGAGGTATTGTAGAAGTGGTATCCTGTATCTACCACAGAAGTCAACAAACTTTATGTGCTCCACACGGTTATCAAAGAAGACACCTGAAAGAAACAATTATAGATTTCTATAAACCAAAATAAAATGCTATTTGTTTGTATAGACGTTTTGGTGGTGTGGGAAATAATAATTTGTAAGTAGTTACAATATCATAATTTTTTTATTTTTTTATGATATAGGAGGGCAAACGAGCAGCCGGAGCCATTTTCATGACTACCGACGCCCACAAACATCCGCATAGAGGCTGTACAGATGCGCTGCCCCCCTTTCTCCTCCCACCTCCATGGACCTATCTATTGCATCTAAATCAGGGCATCTCGCTCTCATAAGATCAGCGAGCTAACGATGACAGCTCTGTTGCCACGTCTGGAGGTTTGTAAGAATTCGCCTACACTTGAGAGGTAAAGGACTGCAATGCGAACGCATGACCTATGGATATATGAAACAGTAGTAAAATAAAAAAATGTATCGTTTTATAAAACCACGAACAAGTGATATATACCACATAGTGACAAATGTACTGAGGCGTGCGATCAGTGGCGTAGCTAGGTCAACTAGGGCCCTGGGGCAAATAAAAAAATGGGGCCCCACTGTTTATGAAATAAAATCATTAAATATACAAATACTTTAAAAATGCTAAGCTATTTTATCATCTGCTTCGTTTCATGCGTTGCAGAACAGGTAAAAAAATATCAAACTCTAATAACATAAATTACAATTATTTTAACAATTGGAGTAGGCATTGGGGCAACAAAATGAAATAGAAAAGGTTCATGGGTTTAATAAATAAGAAATTTTCAAAGTGGAGTTCGATTGAGATTTAGTAAGGATTATCTAGTATGGATTCGAGGGCCGGGGGCCCCCTGAGCTTGGGGGCCCCGGGGCACCGCCCCACCTTGCCCCTTCGTAGCTACGCCACTGCGTGCGATGGTAGCACTATCTCGCTCAACTATCCTGCAGTCGAGTTAAAAGTAATATGTGTCAGAAAGACCGGAACTCATTTGGCGTCATTGGTTTCGATGGAATCTAAGGTTGGGAAAATAGATAAATAAATTTTCTAGCCGGTAGGTACCTCGTTTGCCACTCTATACTATAAAAAATCCTACCTTTACACTTAGGGTTGACGCAGCATTGCGCTTGGTTCAGGTATCGTATCAATGTTATCGGAATGTCACCGGGGTGTATGCGTATCTCGTGCAACTTGATGGAGCGGGCAGCTAGCTCCAGCAGCGACGGCGGCTGGAGAGTCATGTCGCTGACGAATCTCTCCACCAGCGGATTGTCTCGAAGACTCAACTGGAAAGGACAAAATATATGGTTTAAGACTTTGACCAGTGTGCGTTACCAGTGATGAACGTCGATCTGAGACTGGACCGCAAAAAGTGGGCTTCCTAAAGAAGCCAAGACGTTGCTATGCTCGGTATTTCTATGCGGACATGATCACTATTCACTGATTCTCATTAGAATATCGACTAGTTTAGAAGGTAAGATGAAGTGGTAATGGGCAAGCCAATTTGCTTGCAGACCCGGCAACTGCTGGCAAGATTTAAAGACTGCCTCGTACCGGAAAGTGCAGTGATAGGTGGCCTCCCACTTGGTAGACTGATGACCTGGTCAATCTCATGAGAAGTCGCTGAATGCTAGCAGCTTGTCTAGGTACATGACATGTGGGGCACTTGGGGAAGCTCCATGTCCAGCATTGGATGTCTTCTGGATGATGATGATGATGCGCTACTTATTACCTACCTAGGTACTCGTATTCGGTATATTGTCGCTAACGGGTACTACGCATAACTGGAGTTAATAAAAAACCCTGATGCAAGTATTCTCTTTTGTTTCTAAATAATTGAATAATGTCGTCCTAGTCAATTTCGGCTACGTCGGTCGTCTATATAGACGTGCCATCTGCGCAGGATATATTATAGTGCACAAGTATGCGCGCAAGCAGAAGTGCAGTGTGCACTCTCTATTCCCCCATTCTCATATTCCGATAGGACGGCAGTCCGACTGGAGAGAAATCAGGCGCAGGACCGACAGCTTAATGTGCTCTCCGAGACACGGGGGCATAGCACCGACAACTTCCTGACTGTAATTAATAATTGAAAAACCCAATAACAATTTTTTGTCCGACTCGGGATTTCAACCCGGGACCTCAGGTCTATCGAACGCGCTTACCACTAGACCACGAGGCAGTCAATTAAAGAAAAATTGAATAATACGGGTATAACACTATATTAGATAATAAGATACCTACATAAGCCATGCCAGTTGCGTGAGAAGCTAACAAAATTGTTCCAAGTAGGCATTGGTCTCTGGTCGGAGGCCCAATTAGGTCCGTGGATTTGCCGACTTGCCACAATAATGTTACGCCACTGAGCTATGCTTACCTATATTGTTACTCTTAAATAAGTAGGTAAATATTGAATATGCCTACAGTGGACACAATATTCTATTTATTATTTAGAAAGATTTAGAAGTTAAGTCATGATCTCTTTCATAGTGGTCCCTCAGTCCGTTACGGCGTAATCCACCTGATAAAAAAGTCTAGTCTGGCGATAAGGTATCAGTAATATAGCGCTATAAGAAGCGATAATTTAGGAAAATGTAGGTATCTTAATATACGAGTAGTGGGAACCTATATAATTCCACATATTTTTTTGAAATGTGGACTATACCTATGTATCCTATGTGGACGTGTGCGCAAAGCAATGGTCGGCCAAAATCTGATGATGATGAAGATATGTAATTTTAGAAAATCTATACACAAGTTTCAAATCTACATACTGTCCTATATTGATAGGCATTTTAGAAGTAGGTAAAGCGTTTTACAAATTCACTACATTCAAATTTAGGCATGTTTATCGCTTACGCGTCAAACACGTTTCTTGAATTCACTTTCCTTGCTTTTTGCATATAGACTTAATATACTTTTTATTAAGTCTATGGCTTTTTGATTATTTATATTAGGTTGATCGAAACTCATTACATATATAAATATATTAGTGAAACGAAACATAAGTACCTCTGTCAAACATTTTAACTTTATCAGCTGCGTAGGTAAGGTCTTCAATTTGTTCTTGTTGATGTGCAACGATCGTAGTTGGTTAAGGTTGGCGATGCTAGATGGGAGTTGTTCTATCTGATTGTCACTCAAGATCAGAGCCTGAAGAGCAGTTAGGGCGCCGACGGAATCTGGTACTTCGCTGATTTTATTTCCTCCCATTGAAAGTATTTGTAAGCTGGAAACAGTAATGAATATTCATTAATGACACAAATTAATTAGGTGTAGGTACTATCTACATTCTATACATTTAAAATGTCAAAGCTTGATTTTTGGATGCGGATACACTTTGTTTGCTTAAAAGTGCGAAACTAGAACTGTTTTTTTCCTATCCATCTTAGGTAAATATGTATCTATGAAATTTGAACCACTCCCACGCGACGGATCGCCTGTTTAGGTATCAGACAAGTTATAAGTATAATAACAATAGGTATCAATATCGTTCTCCGTAGCTACGAGCCTGAAGGTATACCTACGCAAGTACGTATTTAGGATAATAATATTTATATGCAATAGATTTCGCCAATAGAAGAACAGATATGGGTAATGCAAAAGTAACCCTCTTTTTCAGTTCATGCTAAGGTGATGTTCGGACACAGGTCACATCAAAAAATGTTATTTGCATTTTTTAGTTTACTGTATTTTTAACTTTTGATACTCCGAAGATGGTGTTAGATAGGTAAGTCTAGCTTCGTCGGGATTGCCCCGACATTTTGAGTGACGTCCCGTCCCAAAAAAAGACGGTGTTCCGATAAAACAGCTATTTAAAAATGGATAACGCTCAATTTTTGAGAGCAAACGATGACAAAATTCCCCTTAGGTACAGAGTCCCTATACACATTAGGATCTCCCAGGTATATTAAAATCATTTCGCCAATAACACTCAGTACTAATAGGTAGGTTAGCGAAAACATTACGCTTTAAAATAATAAAAGCCATCGTCTGAAGCATCATTATTCTATTGAGTGCTATTTCTAGCTAGTTCATTCTCGCGTAGCTCCCACAATCAGCTCCCTAATAAACGTATAAAGCAACTGTTATCTCCATCATGCCTCTCGCTCGTGCCTCTACTACATCAGTTTTAGAGCGCACCTACCTGATAAAGAATATATCACATGTATCTACGCCTTAAAATATTTACTGTGTTCATAGTCTACGTTTATCATTGTGCAATATGGCAGTTAACATAATATACTGTGTGCAAAAGTCGGCCATTTTTGTTTTTTAAACGTGTCGTCAGCCAGTCGTTGACCGTTATGTTGATAAATTGCTGATTAAACCGCTAATTAGAGTAACGGGGGACTAGTAAACAGATCAATCTACCCATTTGAGATCTTGTATTCCTTCTAACGCCCCATCAATAATAAAATATGTACCTAAAGTTAGCACTGCTACTTGAGACAGAGAAGAGAAGTCTGGGGCTCTCCCTCACATATGCCCAAAGCTAATGTGAGACGTAATGTGGAAAATGTCTATTAACGTAACAATGGGCTATTTTCCTGTATTAAAAATATAAGCTTATTGAATGTAATCTTTAATTAATATGATTTATGAAGTCATTATGTAGTGAAATAAATAATTAGTAAATAATCAATATTTCATTTTAAAATCAATTTTTAAAAATACGTATTTTTATTCATGAGTCACGTGATACGAAACGACTTGAAATTGATTATGACGTCAGTATTGCGTGAGCTCTATGGTACCGTAATATGCGTAGTAACCGTAGACAGAGAATACGAATACAAGTAGTAACTAAGTTGTCAATTGTCATTTGTCAAAGAGTTGTAGGTCATAATTTTAATATTATGGTCACTGAAATGTTTTCGCGGGTCTTTAAAATTTTGAATTTTGAATTTAAAATTTGAAAGTAAATACTTGTCAGAATAAATAATAAAAAATGTATAAGTTCATTGATCACTGATAAACATTCTGGAGTGATTTTTGAAAACTTGGAAAATAGCCCATAGGGCGGCTTGCCGGTAGAGTACCTACCACTGGCCCAAGCTGGAAAGATCGTAGGAGAATCCTAACATTACTTGGATAGTTTATCGTGTTGTGAGTTCCATCAGTGGGATTTGTAACTGACCTTTAGCTGTACAGTTACGTAACTGAAAGCTGCACATGGAAAATGGAGGCTATTTGGATAATCAGTCGCGATATCACAGTATGATTATCACATCAGTGTCGTACTTGACTGACGCCTACTTGCAGAAATACATGGAGCCTCTAAACTCATTGCGCGACATATAGAGAGCTGGCTGAAACATCCAATTTTTGTCCATGTATCCATGTAGAAGTACGCGCGACATTTAGTTAAAGAACCGCATCTATACCTATTTCGTACGCAAAGTACAAATATACTTTTACCTCGTCACTAACGAAGACTTTCAAAATAGCAAAATGTGCAACTATTTCTATAGTCTGAATACTGGGCTATTTTTGTTTTTTAAACTACTATAGCATTTTAGTAGGTAGGTACCTAAGCCACTGATTACGTCAAAGATCACATCCGAACTCTTAGCTAACTAATATCCATAAAATTCGTCACACGAAATTCAGAATTTTTCGAAACCTCCATCTTACATATTGTCACTATTCTTAGGCCCCGTCTCCCCTGACATCACATATTTTTCAATTTTACACCTCATTTAATGGCTGCGGTAGGAAAAAAATACAACAACAACACATTTTCATGTCAGTTCTCTGGCGGGGACGATGTAAGAAAAATATGAAGAATAGAGTTACTACTCTACGCTATAAGGCACTTACGTATTTTTCGCTACTGTGTTGTGACGTCATAAATTAAAACCCTCCCATCGCTTGACTCTATGTCCCACTGAACCCCTCCTCCCCTTAAAGTGTGACGCAATTTATAGATGGCCCCGTATTAATATTTTGTTATTTGCAAACATCGCGCACAAACAACGTTATCTGGCACACAATTTTTATGCTCTGCTCTCGATTTCAATAAAATAGCACATCCGTCCTACAAATTACTGTACTATAGATGGTAAACATTTTGGTGAATTAATCATACGCGCTTTCTGGCGACGCTTTGTCCTTAATATTCTTTTGCCCTTGAGGTCAAATCATGGGTCAATAAGGTTATAAAACTTTAATAGTCGTAATGAAACAAGCATACTGCGAATTACCTCCTTATGTATGCCTTATAAGAAATAGAATTTTTCCAGATCTTTATTTTTAGTCTTTTTGATTAGTAATCAAAATATCATGTGAGTTTATTGTCTTTAAGTCCTAGGTATAGGTACTGAAGTTCGATGCCCTAAGAACTCCAACAATGAGAAAAAGTAGACCCCTACGTATCGGTTACCGAAGGTTAACGATGACCGTACATAACTACATACCTACGAACGGTTAAATGGAGTTAGTTATACAACAATGACAATCTAGATTCTAGACCAGGGGTTCGCAACCTTTTCTTGGCCAAGGACCACTTTTATGTCATTCGCGATAGTAGGGACCACAGCGTAGGCATAAAATATCTCATCATAGCATAGCAGCCAACGGCTTACTGACACCCGTTAATTTTAAAATTATTCGCAGATCATATTTTGGATTCTGCGGACCATTGGTTTGGAACCATTGTTCTAGAATCTAGAGTAATATTATAAACACGATATGGTTGTTTCTTACTCGATCACGCCAAAACTGCTAATCGAATTTTATTAAAACTTGGCAACGTTGTAGCCTATGTGCCAGAATAACAAATAAGCTGTAGAAATACTAACTTTTGCTCTTGGTTTTGTCTGTGACGAGGGTAATGCAGGTGAAATCGCGAAACAAGGTAAAAAATATTTATGTAGGTCACACACCTACACAAATATTTTCATTACATACGTATACTAACAAAATATGTTCTCGAATCATTGTTACTTTTTATAGCATAGGAGGACAAACGAGGAGTTAAAAACAAATTTGGTGCTTACCGCTGCACATTAACATCCGCATATTATGCAGATGCGTTGACCTGCTTCACTCATACCTCCCAATGGGCCACCGGCTGCTTACAAAGCGCACGAAACGCGATAGCAAGGCTGTCACTTTACCCCTTCATTATGTGAGCGAGAGGTACCTCCTTAGTCGTGCCTTCCCAATTCCGCTGCAATGAAGCATGGCACTACCTCTTGTAAATTAATAAATACCTAATAATAATCACAAACAACGTGACGCCATCTACAGACGTGATCGTCATAGTTATGTAATGTTATCCATACAAAGATGTCACAATGTAAACAAGTAAACTCGCACGAATATGAAGCGAGCTCCTTTAGGCTATCAGCGAGACGATACGAAGGCACTTGTACGAGTCAAAAGTCTATTCCTGTGACATGTTGATAAACTGCGGACGCGTGTATCATAGTGCAAGAGCTTGCGGTTGCCAGACAGACATTTTGTAATAGCAGAAAGTTGAAAGCCTATCAGTGCTTGCTTCTTTCGAAATACGATGTTTGAATCTTAAAGACGCTGCCGTGGTTACAATAAAAATATCACGGCAATCGAAGTAAATAAGGCCTATGTTTTAAGTTGGACCAAGTTACGTATGTTAAATTTCATCCAAATCGGTTCATTAGTTCGGTATTCATCGCTGACAAACACCGTGACAAATATTTACCTATGTCGACATACATTTGCAAATCACTTTTAAGAGCGAATTTGTTATCTAATGTCTCGGGATTATGTGGTACATATAGTTATCTTATGTCTGATACTTAGTAATATCGTGTACCCCCGCAAATTTAAACAATTTCAATAGTCTGAAAGCCAAGACTATTAGATGGTACAAGAGAAAAGCATCGGTTACACAAACTTGGTGACTAAGTCAGTAAGGCTACGTAACTATGTTGCATTGTTACACGAGTTGAAAACATGTCGTTGAACGCCTGGTACTTGTCAGTCACAGGCTCCTAGTCCATTATATGATCTATAATCTACAGACTACGGACACGAGACAAGATTGAAAGATCTTAACATACACTCTTTCCTGTCAACGGTGAATTAGGTGCAACATACTAGTATTTGGTCTGTAAGATATGGGCGATATAGTCTGTAGTACAGACTGTACCTAACCCCACGTATTATTACAACATACACAAAGACAACGCATGTGTTGTGACATATTGAGCAAACGTATAACGACATCCACAGGCCGTTGCATCCATATTTAATGATTGTAAAAAAATCGGCTGCATGACAAATTCTTTCATGTTATCGCATTTTCCGCCGGACGTCCGCATGTCTACATCAGGGTAGGCGAAACCTTTACGCACATACGTGCCAATTTTCTAAAAAAATGTTTACTGAGATCTTAGACGTGCATCAAATAATATCAACTCAGAACTCATTATTTACCACAAAAATTTACGTGCCCAAAATGTAATGGCATGTGCCAGCAATAGCACGCATGCCAATGGTTTGCCATCCCTGTCCTATATGTATAGTGTATGTAGGTAGAGATATAAGCCTGTGTGTAGATACAGCACCTTGCAATCCTTATTGATCCGATGTGAGTGTTCTAATAATTATTACACTTGTAAGTAGGGATGTGCATATAAGAGCATCTGGTGCAAGTCGTTGGCTGGGTAGTGGGAACTCAGTCCGCCGTTTTGGAACAAAGCAAGAAAACGACTGATGTCCTGTAACTAGATTCAAGACATTACAAGTAGATGGTAATGCCCTAATAGTTAAATAACAGCATAAGGCGGCAGGTTTCGCTAGGTAAGTATTCGGTGACCCGTCGCAAGTTAACAAACAAGTATGACTTGCGAATACTAATGGCCTGTTGGCTGTTTTGATAATCGAAATGATTCAGCTGTATCCATATGTATATAATAGTTCATATCAAATAAGATAAAACCCAACATATACTTTTAACTTACGTGTGTAAATAAAGATAATGTCATCTAAAATATATTGTAGGTACTATTAACTATACCAACGCGCAAAATTTTTCAGATGCTTTTTTTTGGCGTACCTACTCACTATTCCATGGTGCATTCTAAAAATAACAGATTTTCTTCTAGACTTGACAGATTCTATTTTTTTTTTTTTTTTTTTATGGTAAAGGGGGGCAAACGAGCAGTCGGAGCTATTTTCATGACTACCGACGCCCATAGACAACCGCATAGAGACTATACAAATGCGCTGCCCTCCTTTCTCCTCCCACCACCATGGGCCACCGGCTACTTACACACCGCACGAAACGCGACAACACAGCTGTTACTTTACGCTGGTCTTGTGTAAGCGAGAGGTACCTCCCCGGTCGTGCCGGCCCAATTCGGCTGCATGCAAGCATGCAGTGTGGCACTACCTCTTACTAATTCTAGATTTTTTATAGAAATTAGCGTCTTAGCCATGGCTGTAATCAGGTATGATTTTCTTTCGGAACTGAATTTGTGCTGTGGAAGCGAAGAGATGTAATACAGGATCATCCAATTAATATTAGTACTCGTCGGGAGATGAGGCCAGGTTTGGTGCTCTCGCGCAGATGGGAGAGGTGCATCCCGACATAAGAGACTTTGTAATAGCTAATCGAATTATTCTTCGCAATTGAGCAATCGAATTTTGGCACATGTAGGGGACCCCTTCATCCCAGGTGAGTAGTATATATTCGTGGAGTATCCCATGACTACCGAAACAGGTAATGCTTAGGCCTAGGCATGAAAGAAAATTACCAACGGTTTATATCGTACAGGAAATGATACAGTCACAGTAGACAGGTCATATGCATCTACTGTACAGTGCAAAATAACAAAGGTATTTGTTCTACTAATGAAAACCTCCTTTATAGTAATCGACTGTAGCTAAGTCTAAATAAAGGCCTTTTGTTGCTACAACGGATGCCAGACAACGAATATCATTATGATGCGATTTGTTCTCTTTCATCACGGAATCGCTTATTATTTTCAACTGGCAGACTTTATGGAATGTATAATTTAGGTATATTTAACTGTTCCTTTTAGAGAATGCGAAGATCTCGTCGGAGAAAAAGCTCTGGAGAATCAGTGCACTGGTCACTAAAATATTCAGAAGTTGTGGTCGTCTTTCGGCCATCGAAGTCATGCTGATGGGAGAATACCGTTGCATTGCCTAGGATAAATTCTCAGATTCATTGATTCAGATAGCAGGAATAGACGAAATTGATGTTGGATTTGGGAGGTACAGAGTACAGCAGCGTAATTATGTTGTTTGGAACTTGTAGCCGGTTCATCGAATGAGACCCTCTCTCGTAACAAAGATAACAGAAGCTCAGCCAATCATGTGATTATGTATTAATCTACCCGAATTAGGAGTATCCTCTGCTCCGGGCTCTTGAAAGCCGGAGCCTCTTTGTGAGTTTTGGTTTCGGTTTTTGGCGAAAGTGCCCGACAGATCTGTTTCGGTTTAGGCTAAAAAAAAATCGGCCACTTTATTTTAACGTCGATTGTATAGCTCTTACACACAGGTTATATGCAAAACAAAAGCCGTAAATTGGGAGTCACTACTGTAATGCTTGCAATTTGTACCTATATAGTAAGAAGTAGAAGTGTAGGTACCATAAATTAATGTTATTGCTCTCATATCGAGTGACCGAGGAGATAACCTAGTTCCCATTAACGTGTTCGTTTCAACTTCTAGCGTTTTATGCATAGATAGCAAATATGAATAGGCAGTTACTTCGAGTTTGTCCATGTGTGCGACGTTTCGAGGTCTCTTTACACAGGCCGATCAAGCGAGGACCTCACGGTCTTCTCAATTTCCTAAATTAGGTTTAGAGATAAAAGCGAAGGTGACAGTTTTATCGTGAATTCTTTGGCCGGCTTAGTTTTGGTGAGCTACGATTCCGCGACTCCTTTGAACCATACGACATTTGAAGTAACTAGGTAACTAGTTATTAAAATTGTGGTTTTAACTTCTCTTTGTGACAAACTACTGCCTCGGCGGTATAGTGGAATGCATTTTCATGCATTCATTCACATTCCACACATCGTTAGCCTAACTAATAACAGACCGATATCAAGTGGGCGGTTTTAGGTACCTCGAGGAGTACCTAAATATGTCAAGCTGTCGTTCCTGCACCTGATCCCTACTTTACGGTCGTATCGTTTGACAGTCTCGTCGGAATAGGAGAATAACTCTAATGCACTGTGCCCTGTCTAGGCTTGTCGCTATGTAGATAGCAGCAGCTAAAACTCAGCCTGCAACTGGGTGTATTAATATCTTCTCTAACATTGCCATGCGGCGTCGCGTCCACTAGGTACTCGATATAAGTTTTTTAATTTAAAATGCCGTTGTGAATTAGCCAATATTATTTTGAATGAATATTATGAGTATTTCATCATACTCACGCAGAGTTTGTTTTGCCGATAGCTTATTAATCTGGTGCTGAAGCCTGTGATAAGGACTATGTTTGATCACATACAAAGTGTCGTTTTGATATCATATCTATGAGGAAAATGTATAATATGAATTTCGATCAAATTTTAAAGTTGGTAAATAATGGAAAAGTAGGAATATACGGTTACAGTTGATATTTAATTATGAGGAATAGTTATTATCTACTCACCTATTAAGTTTCCATATGTCTTTTGATATGTTGACAATGTTATTAGCGCCTAAATATAGATAACGTAATGATGTTAAGTCTAATATTTGTTCGGGAAAATGATTAAATTTGTTGCCACTTAAATTCAGCTCCCTTAGAGTATTCTTAGACGAACAAAAACATTTTGGTAGAGACTCATTTGTTAGATGATTATGTTTTGCCGTCAAAGATGTGAGAGGACAGTATTTTAATACATCTGGAAGAGATGTAAGTCGATTGTTGCTTACATCTAACATTCTTAAATTGTTAAACTTTTGTAAAGATTCCGGTAGTCTCTTTATACGGTTGCCGTAGAGGAGCATAATCTCGTAGTTTTTTGCAGAATCATTTTCTTCGATTAAACTTTTTAACTCCTTAGATATAGTAAAACAGTCTATTAATCGACTTGATAGGTCAAGTGTTTTTTGTTCTCTACTGTCACTATCGCAACTATCAGAAGTGTAGCACTCCATTTTATTAACAAGTTACACAATTAATACAATATAAATATTTTCGACATTCAATAAAAAAAAAATCACATTATTTCTATCACACGTTTATACACACACCATTTAACCTTCGCTGCGCACGCGCAACTAAACTTAAATACGGAGTAGTGACTAGTGACAATACTGATAAATGAACCATCAGACTAATGAATAAGTCACCATTTATAATGCTTTTATTAAGACAGTGATTTTAAGTCTATTACTGGCGTGATTAATTTTACGTAATATCGTTTAGAGTTAAATGAGATATTATTATGAAAACAATGTAATTTGCTCCTTTTAACAATATTTTTATGAATGAAGACATATTATGCTTACAAATTAACATTGGCAAAATCTACTGTTGATTTATACATTTTAAATTGTATTAAATTTAAAGGAGGAAAGTTTTTATTGCTTTTAGGCTGAAAATGAATAATACATAATCAGAATAATTTATAAATAAAAAAATGAGACTGTTTTATCCATTAGTTTTTTCACATGAACCTATTTTCAACTAGATGGCGTTTATAGTACATACAACGTGCTCGATGCCTGACGTCATTCGCGACTACGTCCCATTCTATGCATTGCGGATTACATGATTATTAGTTAAATTTTAATTTTATCTGTATAAAGTTTATCTGTATTATGTGTGGTATTTATGGAATTACTTAATTTAAAAGCGACAGATTTTTGTATCTAATTAAAATAATGGTATATTTATTTTATGACATAATAAAACCTTTTTCATTTGTGTTTGAATAATGCGTCAAGTGAAACGAATTTTCATACGTCACAGATCGAAGATCCGACCACGACCCGACCGAAAGCCGAAATGAGCC
This sequence comes from Calycopis cecrops, assembly GCA_001625245.1. Lineage (NCBI taxonomy): Eukaryota > Metazoa > Arthropoda > Insecta > Lepidoptera > Lycaenidae > Calycopis > Calycopis cecrops. The sequence continues at coordinate 52,202 of LUGF01050512.1, forward strand.
GAATGAATAAGCGAACATGTCTGTGAAGTCCGAAGAAACTAAAAATTTATCGTTCACTGTATTGATGTAAATTTTAAAAATCTAACAAAATGATATTGTAAAAGATTAATAAAACGGTTTTGTTAACATTTTACTAATATAATAGTGTTATTGTTACGTTCATAGAGTCCTAAACTGTATATAATATCGGTAAAGTGCGAAAGTTCAGTGCGAGTGAAGCAAGGGTGGTAACGAGAAATGTGAAGTAGTATCTATGAAGTTCAGGAATCGGCCGTTTATTTTATACCTATAATAATGAGCGGACGCCCTAGGACCACATCATTCGCCGAGGGCAGCAAATCCGTTCGAAAAACATTCGATAATAATCAACCACCGAAACCACCTCTAGGAGGCGTAAAAATTAGCAGTGAGTACCACCTAACCATTCTTTGTCGGCCATCGTGATTTCTTAGACTGACGTTTCCTAATACTGACACTAGTATGGCTGCTATCTCCTAAATCTACGCAGCCTTTTATGATATTTGAAATTATATTCATTCCTCTACAATCAATATAGATACGTTAATTATAGGAAATGGCTGCTGGATCGGAGATAGATTTGCCACATAAGCTTCGGCTTGGTTTGTGACAGATATCGATATCACGTCAAAATATATTTGAAAAATTTTCAGACGTCATTTTAGGGGATAGTAATCTATATCTAGTAGACTAGATCTTTTTCAAATCCACTTGTAATTCCTATTTTGTTTTATAATATTACTGCTTAAAAAATGGAGGTTATATAAAAATAATTTTGAATATGATATCTCTAAGCTCCTTACTCAATATTTCTTATAAATGATTAGGTTCCTATTACAATCAATTAAAATGGTAATCATCATTATCACAATATATAAGGCTCATTAAGAAAAATACATACTAGCTTGGAGCAGGTTTGCCTATAGAACCTTGGCATAAGTATAAAATTGAAATTTTTACATATTCACACAATTTTATTATTTTCCAATATAGTTATTCAGTTGTTAAAATCACTGCAAGTTTAATTACATTTAAATGTATCTAAAATAATAACATATGTTTGTGACCTCAGAATTGAAATTATCTAAATTCTTAGATGTATGGTGTAACTATCCAATCATCGAGTTATATTCTGCCCTATTGCTAAATAGATAAGCAGCATGGTGATGGGAATCATATTCAACAGCAATTAACAATCTTTTTTGAGGTGGTGCACATAAAGGTATTCAAAAAGATACATCTTCATTAACACCTTCTTCTTGTGCATTTAATAACCTTTCTCAACTAGGCCTCTATTTTAAATACAATATTATTTTGTATCCTTTAAAATATCACCCTGACTCTTATAAATATAGTCTACATATTACATATTTACTGCAGTCAATATCCTAAATAGGAGAGTACCTATAGTAAATGATCTTGTACTGAAATTTATTTGAAGTATTAATATTTAAAAGACATTCATTTATATCAGTATTCAATCATATATGCTGTCTTCATTAAAATTATTTAATGGTTATTATTTAATTGTAATATTATATAACTTGTGTTAAGATTCATGAGGAAATTGCTTATAAGAACAATACAACAGTTCCACTAATGGGTTAATGTGGCTCTAATGCTGTGGCAACTATGTAGCCTCCAAAACCAAAAGGTGAGGAACAGAAGCTCTCTTGGCAATTATGTCCTCATACTACAATGCAAAATCATACATAAAAGCAAATCTGTATTAAGATATCCACAAATCAAATTATTAGGTTTTCAGTAGTAAGTACTAGGCACAAGGTTGATACTATTAACTACCTATTCAATCAACTACATTTCATACATTGTAAACTCTTTAATGACATTGCTAGTTTTACTAAAAAGCTCCTAAAACATAAGTTTAATTTGATTAATATGTTAAGTAAAAACACAGGTTGGAACGGCCCGTTTTTAAAAAGAAAACAGACTAAAAAAATTTAATATTATAAATCATATTATAAATGTTATTATATTAATAACTGCCAACTGCTCGTTTTCCCCTTATCCTATTAAAAAAAAATTGTTATAGGCTAATTTCCACTACTTGTAAGATCTTAATTTAAGAGGCTATTAATAACATAATATCAAAACACATACATTGTTACACTATAGAGACAAGCCATTCTCTAAAAATAATATATGCTTATATTTAAAACCCATGTATGCCAAATATGTACAGAAGTGTTTAGTAGTAGTAATTATTTTTATAACCACCTGGGATAGCCAAATTTCTAAAATGACACATTAAGAATGTATATAACTGTCTTGTTTAATTTGTTATTGGTAATTGGCTGAAATGGGTGTGTAAATACAGACAATAAATATAAAGCATAGATGTTAACAGCAAACATCATGAACTGTTGGTGTTACGGATGTCTGTGGGTGTTTGTTGGTGATCACTTTACATCAGGTGACCCAACTGCTCATTTGCCTCCTATTCTATAAAAACAAAAAAACTAAAATATATTTGGATCATATAAATTAAGAGCAATTCCCTTAATTTCCGAAATTTGTAATTTTTTCCTCCACATCACACAACTCTAGTGCAAGTTGGACTCGCACACTAAGGATTCCGTACATCATTATTCATTACCATATAATTTTTATAACAAAATAAAGTAACTTGGTTATACATAGCATTTGTATGAATGACAAAGTTGTATTTGCGTTTTTTTGAAAATGCATTTATTTCTTAAAAACTAATAATGATATCTCGTTCATACCAATTTTCGTTAATAGTTTTCATTGAGATCAACAGCATATTATTTTTTAGATTTCTCTCTCTTATTTTAAAAGTAAAAAAGTAAGAAAAAAGCATCTTTCAAACAATTGATTTTGACCAAAAATGGTTTAGTAATATCATTTTTAAAGACCTATTCTTAAGTCTCAACTACGATGGCTTAATAGTTTCGGAAAAAATGTCTATGACATACGGACGGAAAGACAGACAGACAGGCATGACATCTATAAGGGTTCCGTTTTTTGCCATTTGGCTACGGAACCCTAAAAATCAAATCATGCATTTATAATTTGTTCTTAAAGTGTCAACTGGTGGTGGTCAACAACAAAAGTGTCACTGTGGTTCTATTACTACTCTTTCAAAATTTCTGGACCGATTATCATGAAAATTCTGAGTGTGTTTAGTTTGTCATAAAGCATATATTAAAAATAAGAATTATATATTTACAATACACAAACATACCATTTGAATTAAATGGAGAAAGATAAAAGCATAGCAAAATATATGTGCATAAAGCTATGTGTGCCACAAATTGGTTCCAACACAGTATGTAGCTGCCATGTAACAGCACTGGTCTTCCGTTTGTGCTACTTAGTGAAATCACTAAACGGATACACATTACCTGAGTACACCACATAAGTATTACATATTATGACAGAATAGTTTTAAATGACATTGTTTTTTTCTATTTACCCTCTTATTAACACTAAATTATAAAGATAGCAAAACATAATATAGACTGACAAAAAAAACAACACAATAAATTCACAAAGGTCACTCAGATATTTTTATAATCGCAATAGCTATATTACTATACACAAACATAGAACACAGGACTGTTACAGTGACAATGCTTCAAATGATTTGAAGAGTTTTCTGCATCGCTCTGTACATACATGTACTGTATTTCAGTTTATTATTACCATAATTTCACAGAATTGTAACTTATGCATTGATAATTTTTTTTTTAATATGCTATATCTGAGATTTTGTTAATATCTTTTGTTATTAACCAAATATTTCTATCACAGATATCACTTTATCAAACCTCCATATAGGGGTAACCATTAAATTAATAGAGACACATTTGAATACTTTGAGTTAATTTAAAAATTGCATACTAATTATCACTCCAGAAAGCTTTGGATGCCAAACCTGCTGTGCAGTGTTGTGTGTGTGTGTACAAAGAGCGTTTCAAAGTATTACAAAACAAATGCATGGATATAAAAAATCAACAAAAGACCAAGAACAGTGATATTCTTTGAATGATTATTATTGATGCACCTAAGTTGCTAATAATATTTATTTGTTGTGTGCCTTATATAGCTTAAATAGTAGTCGTATTTACTCTTACACATTTAATTAGTAAAAGAAATTTGCTGTCTAAGTATAAACAACTAAAATCTGTGTTTTTTTTAATTAACCACAGACATAGAAAATGAAGTGCCATTATAAATTAGTTACAACCTTTAAATATTTGTTTTTATTTATTATAAAAACAACACTTGCAAAAAACTCCAAAATAATTTTAAAAAAAAAATTCTAAATCTTGACAACTGAATAATCAAAATCGAAAAGTATAATACAAGATATGATATTTATGAATTTAATAAATATGCATTGTGAATTTCAGATCATATAGCTAAGATATTCTAATTGTGATAAGCATTTTAGGAGCTACAGGGGAACAGATCAACAATCATACATACAGATATACATGCATACATACTGGTCAAAATCATAAAGCTCCTCTTTGCTTTGTAGTCTGGTAGTAGGCTTTATAATAATACCTTTAGGATGCTGTTCGGGCTGTCGTGGCGATGTAGTGCTTCAAAAATGTTCGCAGACGCACACACCGACGACTTTTTCGCAATAATGCGCAAAAAAGCATCGTCCCTGCGACGTCGTTTACGTTCCAGCGACAACAGCATCCTAAAGATGTTTGCTGCCAGGAACGACTGTTCCATCCAGCACCACTGGGTCGAAATTGCAATAGGATGGCGTAAATGATAATGATTATAATAACTACTACTACTAACATTAGACAATAGAAACTGTAACTAACAATCTATGGATCACAAAATCTGAAATAAACCTTTATTTATTTATATATTTAAAACACTCACACATCAACTTTAGACAGCACCTGATCATTCTAGTTGTGGTATGTCAGACTTGGTCTCCTCTATCTGACTTGTGTCATCCTTTTTAATTAACTTTAATGATGATGATGAAGATAGTAGATTAGTAGATTAGAACTTGAATATTATACAATTAAAAGTCGTCATGTGTTGTATACCAATTTCTCTTTTTTTAGATTAATAATCTATAATTGATGTTAATGTACTGAAAACAGTCCTTCATAGATAAATTATAAGTATTAGATACATTAGAGTAACATTAATATAAATTGAAGTAAACTAATATAAATAAAATCAAATTCAAAGTTTGTTAATTTATCTATATTACGGAGGCAGTGTGTTCACATAAGTATTTATTTAGCCTTACTTTTACAATTCTGTTTAATTTCTTTTTTAAATAGGTAATTTATTAAACATTGCTGGTGCCACGTAAAATATAATTTTATGCATTAATTCCAAATTGATTATTTGTATAATAATATAGTTAATAACTATTGCTTGGTTTATTTTTATAGTTAGCAATATTCAAAAAAAGCAATACTTTGTAAATAGAAATATTCAATCTATAAAATTATATTCAATCAATGTAAAATCGATGTAAAATTGTACCTACCAACAATATTCAAAATCGTACAATCCGGGTGCAAATAAATAATTATTCTATATAATTTAGAAAATTTATGTGCAACCCTTTAACATAAAAAAAGGCAATTTTCTTAAGTTACTTACAAACAATATGTTGCATGTATGAGAACTGCAGGTATTTAAATCACATTATGGGTCTGTTCAAAAGATGAATAATTAATTGACTGTTCTTGACCCCCTCTAATGAAGCTGTGTTGCATTTTTGATACTGTTGCAAATTAACATAGGGTTGGTCATTGCACACTTCTGCAATTTGATTACTATAAATATTTTACTTCTCAAAGTACTATTCCTATTCTGATAAAGTGACTACAGGAAAAGAAATAAGGTTTTACATTTACTAGCATCCTCATCATCAGATAGTACTTTTTTCCTTCTTGTCATCTTATAATACACCTCTGTCATCTCTCCATCCCACCTTTTTCTAATCTTATAACACCCGACCTTTCCCCAAGGTCATCTTAGTCTGAACATCAACCTCTAACAGATAGAATAGTATGTTTCAATATACACGTTGGATAATATGGAACCTTTCTTCTTTTTCTCTATGAACACATTCTTTCATTTCTTTTTGCCCGCAATGTTAAAGGACGATGATATCTATATTATTTCCATTGCGGTTCTAGGTATTAGGATGGATCCGAGTGATAGGAGATTGGTGTGTTTTGCTTAGATTGAAAGAGTCATATGCTTACAAGTACTACACGGACGCGGTAAGTTGGGACCTGGCAAGAATGCTCTCTAGCCCCGCACTTCCCCGGATGTCGCCATATTAGGGCAGGGCTATAGGGCGGTGGTGCGGGGAAAGAGAGCGCGGAGAATTTTTGCCAGGTCCCAAATTACCGCGTCTGTGTTATAGATGGATATAGGGTGATGATGATATCACCTATCATCGACTATGACAGCATGTGTTAGCTGTTGCGGTGATTCAGCAGTTTGAAATAATATTGTTGTCTTTCGGCCCTAAAAGACACTTACACATCAACTACGAAGATCCTGAATTATTTCGCCATGACAATCGACCATTACTTACGTATATTTATGTACGTATATATATGTCTGGCATAGGTCGCGCAATGAGTGTACACCGCTTTGGGACTGGTGGGAATTGGGGGGAATTGTTACGTGTTTTAATTGCGACCAATCAAACAACTTCAACCATTACGCTTTGGCAATTGTAGCTTTCGGCATCGCACCTCAAATTTGTGGAACAAATTGAGACGCGATGCGGAAAGCTGCACACTCGTGTAATAAGACATTACAGCTCATTTAAAGATCCCTTTTCGATTCATTAGTCTTATTCTTGACTTCCGAATTGGCGTTCGATCGGCGGTTGTAACAGCGTTCGTCACAACCACTTGATGTTATCGGCGCCGTTATCAGCCGGTGTCGGCGATCTCGCTATCTCGCGGTCGAGCCATGAGCGATCCTGACACTCGTCATGTAACTGTGCCAATGTGCTCGCGGTTCGCGACTCGCCTTTCGCTTAATTCATTAGTTTTATTCGGTGCACTCGGCGGCCATACTCTGTGCATTGCAAATCGATTAATCCACTTAGATTTTTAGTTTCTTTGTCGCGGTGTTCAGTGATAAAAAAGTTGGTTGTTGTTGTTGTTGTGTCACAATTATGACAGTGGTGTTTCGTTGTGTGTGTGTTGAGTGGTGATTGAGAATTGTAGAATAATGTTAAGGCGACGAGGCACCTACACTGTAAACGCTGAGAATGATATTCGTCATGGCATTAAATCCAGCGTCTCCATAAAACCGAAAAGATCTGGTACGGTATTATTTCGTTGGTTTTTTTTTATACAAATTGCATCGGAAATATTAATCGTCAATACACATATCTTTACTAAATGATTTTGAAATATAGTACTGTAATACTGTAGCTGTGTGCAAGACTTAAGTAGATTGTAGATGTTATCTTTCATGTTTTTATACCGTCCATATATTTTATGGTACGAAAATTAAATGTTATTTATTCAGTTGCTGACCAAACTTTTCATATAAACAAAGAATGTTGATTTAGATTTTAATTTAAGAAAATGAATCATTAGGATTATATTAAACATATTTTTTTAATATAATAAAATTGTGATGTTTATTTATACGATTTGTTATGACTTACAAGCACCTCCCAAAATCCTTTATGGAATCAAGTTTTGAAGTACTAACAGTAGTAACATCTCTAACATATCTTAGTATATGATTATCTCGTTCGTTCTGGGCTAATCTTTGAAAGCACTGGACCGATTATGAAATTATCAAATTACACACATTTGAATTAACTTTGTTTAATGTACAGTCTGTATTTTTGGTTGTACAAAGTTTTCTATCGATTAATAAGAATGAAAACTATCATAACAGCCACAAGTATGTGTGGCTGGTAGCTAGTTTTATACAGGTACGTAATTATTATGAACAATTGTTATGATATTATGAAGTTATTGACTATCAACTTATTAACAGATGATGAGTTACCAAGAATTGCGCTGAAAAGGTTATAGGCTAATTGATTACCACTAGATCCAGCACGTTCAGTAAAAGTTATAACTTAAAACCATTATATCCAGAAGCGACAATAAAATTATTAAAACCGTTGTCATTTGACTGAATGATTATCATATTTGTATAATCTCCAGATATAGTCGCAAGCAGCCGGTTTCGGCTATTGTCAACGTTCACGCCAGTTCGCTAATGGGGGTAGGCGGAGAGAGAGCAGAGTATCACAAATAACGATCCTTACTTATTCGGCTAACTTCGTTCACATTCATAGTTCTAATACTAACGCCCGTAACGAATACTGTGTACGTCGTCATTTACTTTTACTTTACGTTTTTACTTTAAAATTAAATAGTGAGGAAAGACGCAGGCAATGCTAGTATACACGTGCCAGAGGTAACATTAAACGTTACATTACACGATTATGTCATTGCTTTTTGTGTTACTTTCCAAATGTATTTTAATATATGCGTAGCAACGTCGTATTATTATAATACAAGATGGTAAATGTTGCAGTCTTTTGCGCGTCACCCTTTCTAATTTGTTCTTACTTTTATCTAATACTTTTGTTTTCAAGCAAACAATAAAATTTACATCATAACACTTTTTGTATTTCGTATAATATTCTAGTTTCTTTTTGCTTTTGCCAAAATTAAATCTAATTAACGAACTAAATAACTGAAACATACTGCATGTTTAATGTATGTTTAAAGAATTTTCTAATTTCATAAGTAGCCATAAAATTCATGATGAACGTAAAGGAAACTCATGATAAATAATTAAATTTCACTGTTTTATAATCATATTATTTTTCGAAGCTTTTTTGAAAAACGATTAGAGGTCATCTAAAAGAGATTGCCCGTGCCCACTCTAGCTTTCAACACGTAATATATTACACCTATTATCATAGTTATATTCTATTTTATACGTAATCAACATCCATAAAATCGTTAAGCACCTGTGTGAGCAATTTATGTACACGACGTCACTGATATTTTATAGTTGTTATTCGAATCACCCGACATTGACAACTGATAAGATCTGATAAATTGTGAACAATATATTATGTATAATCGAGATAAAAACGTGCGTTATATATATATTTTTTTTTTCATTCACGTGATACGTCCTATATTGTTAAGTGGACTTCATTGTCGTTGGTTTCCTGTTGCCTATTAATGAGCATGGACCTTAGCTAATGTCGTTTCATAGACAAACATCCAGCGAAACTTTCGCGTTTTTTTTTTCGAAAAATTTGATACGAAATAATATTTTTAATGGTAGTATATATATATTGTTTGTCACTAACAATTTTAGTACTTTTTTCTCCACTGATTTTTTTTGCACGTCTTCGACTGTAAATCTACAAAATGAGACTGTTATTGACTTTTTTTAAGTGCAGCTATCAGCCTCTAATTAATGGGACAAAAATTGGATTACCCTAATAAGAATCTGGACTTGAGACTGCTAGCTTATATTTGTACCAAACGCACCTCTATAAGTACTGTTATTTATTAAGACAAATGGGAAAATAATCCGCTAATCGTCTTAGAATGGATTAGGATATAAGCCACTGCTTTATTTGCTCTATGGACCATTGTAGATTAAAAATAAATGTAATTTATTGTATGACATCATAAAATTACGTTTAAATTACGCACTGTGTCATAATTCGTCATGTATTAACGATTCATATCATTGATGCTCATTTGCGATATTACGTGCAGGTAGACAAAGCGACTGTATGTTCTCCCCATCGGTCCCCACGGCTCGTATGAGTGGGTTATTATATGTATGAACCGAGGGGCGATGGAGCAATTGTCAACATGAAATAAAAGCTAGCCTACTTTATCTCGTTAATCTTTAAGGACTTAAGATTAGTGTTTTATTAGTAATTAGTTAGAGATAGTGCTACGCTGCATGCAATACAGCCGAATTGCGGCGGTACGACCGGGAACGAGCGAAAGCGAGAGGGCGTTCACGATACCGGCATGAAATGACATCGTGCTCTTGCATTTCGTGAGGTGAAGTAGCCAGTGGCCCATGGAGATGGAGGAGGTAACACCAGATGCGTTGCCCCAC
>LUGF01050512.1:62726-112500 GCA_001625245.1 Calycopis cecrops
GCGAGAGGGCGTTCACGATACCGGCATAAAATGACATCGTGCTCTTGCATTTCGTGAGGTGAAGTAGCCAGTGGGCCATGGAGATGGAGGAGGTAACACCAGATGCGTTGCCCCACTTAACATGCATATACCTCTATGCGGATCTCTATGGGCGTCGGTAGTCGTGAAAATGGCTCCGACTCCCGTATATTACAAAAAAAAATTAAGAAATCCTAGAGATATTTTTTCATTGATTTAGCCGTGCCCTTTATCAACTTGTGACCTCGTACGTGATGATATCTGTAGCGTATAGGTTAGATAAAGAGCATTAGACTAGTGGTGGACATTGATATTGGGTTTTAAAGTCTGGATTTGAGTTGCATCCGAGTAGAAATGGCTCAGCTGTCACAACACTATGGAACTCTACTTAAATTATCTTAAATAGAGTGAAGTAGAATGTAGATAGAATAGAGTAAGAGTTTAATAGAGAATTATCATAGTAATCTCTATTAATTCTGTCTATTTCGAAGTGGACAGAAGCTTATGATGATCGCGGATGGAGTAGCATGTAACAAGTTTTAAAATTGTATGGAGTCTTGAGTATGAATAGCGTCTTGATCTCAAGAACAAATCATCCTATCTAAAAGTGTCAAGCGCTGCTTAGGTCTGAACAAAGAATTCATAATACTTTGCATCTTCGTAAAATTTAAAATTTTATAGTCATTTTTAAAATAGAAGCCCTGAATTCTTGTTTTATTGAAAATATAAAGGAATCTAGTATAGAAGTAACCTTTGTAAGGACAACTGCATTACAAATAAAAGGTTTTATATATTAGAATAGATTTGCTCACATTGTAAGACAAGGAACAGTGGCTTCTTTCATTATTTTTTAAATTAAATTTTCTCTCGTAACATTTAGCTAGGCACATTTAGTAAGTTTTCTCATTTTCTCATTTAACCACAAAGTATTGATAACACTTTTAAACATTACGGAAGCTCTCGTCCACAGGCTCTTTAGCCAGTTATTATCTAGATAGACCATGTTTTTTTACTCTTGAGCATAAATTATATTTGAAACTAACGCGCATTAGTTTAACTTCGGCTTTGTGGAGCAATATCCGTATAGTAACCGCCCCAATTGTAGGATTCGAGTTCCTTATCGTATAACCTTTAAGTCGTAAATAAATTAATATTTTACGTGAACGTACGCTGTTTACTACGTAGCGAGAACCGTTTTGGATTTATGCCCAGAATTATTTGGAGTATATTTATCGTTTTCTTTGTCGTTTAACAAAACTAATTATTAGTATTTCCAGAAATAAGGTATTCGTCATACATGCGTTGATGTGTAAGGAATTTGGTAGATATCAACTTGGTAATCTTTTGAATATTTTTCGAGATTTAGAGTCTTGTCTAAGGTCCACTTTAATGAGTGGACCATAGCTAAGACTCTTGGCAGCGCCTTACTTTTCATGCATTCTTGACACAATCGATAACATCTAACATCATAACTTGTACGTTGACATGATTTTATTTGGAGAAATTCCTACTCTTGTTGTCAAATTGGTCCTGCTAAGTGTGACTTCAAAGTTACAGATTCTTAGGAACGTCTTAGACTGTAGTAAGACTTTCTTGGAAGTCTTTTATTTTGAACCGATTTAATTACTACTATAAGAGCACTTTAATAGACTACTAATAGTGATATTATCCTATGTATAGTAAAAGAATGAAATAGTTTAATTGCCATTTTAATATATATTGTTTTGGTAAATTAATTGTTAATACCTTAATAACACTATTACCTATGTTGTTGTTTTTAACTAATACTTAAAGTGGTGCGATAAACTGTTCTGAAACGGAATCTTATCTTGAAGGCGGCAAAACCCTTTTCTCGGTAATAAGATTAACATGTAAAAATGCTGAGATAAAATCGGTTAATTACTATTATTTGATATTGTAGGTGTGATATAAGGCAATAAAACCTTATTACGATAAGAGGTGGGGTGTTTACGTCTAACTTAGGTCCGCGTTATTCCCTCGTGACTGGCGGGAATCTACTCCCGAATTTAAACTTTCTATTTTAACTAATACAATGATCAAATAGAGAAGTATTACAATAGATTATTAACTGACCTATGAAAATGATGGCAAAAATAATACTTATGATAACAATGCAATATTTTAAGTTTTAGAATAAGGTATTTAGTATAAGGTACGATAGGATTTTCATTGTCATTTTTTGCACAATCCTGTATAATAAATAAAGAAAAAAACATAATATCTTAGCGGATTAAAAGTATGTAAAAATCTTACTCCGCCTTGTCCGCTGTTCCCCTGAATCTAGATTTCAGTACATGTGCAATGCATAACAAGATGATTTTGAGCGTGCTATGAAATTATTAAATAAACTATAAAATAAACTTAGATTAGACCCAAACTGAATTCCTGCAATATAGACGGTAAAAGTATTATTACATCTGGTGAGACATCTTGTGACTGGTGTGACTTTAAAACCAACCATAACGAATAAAAAGAATATCCTTGGATTTTTTTGAAATCTAAACTTCTATACATACAATAAAACAGTAAAATCCACATTTAATATATTATGTATGTACATTGGGGGCGATGTTAAAATAGTATTAGAACACTTTTCAATGTTTTTTAATTTTTTTATCTGTCTGTTGGTCTGTTTGTTCGGGCTAATCTCCGAAACTACTAGGCGGATTCGAATGAAACTTTTTGTGGTGTATAAATATTAAGCCTGGTCAACATCTTTTTCTACGGGAAAATCGCCATTTTTTTGTTTGCTTGGTATCGATTAGGCTCCAAAATTACAGAACAGATTTTAACCATTCTGTCTCTAATGTTACGTTACGTTACGTTATCAGAAGTACCATAGCCTAAATTATGTTACTATTGAACAAGTTTTACGTCCGGCGCCAAACGTTGTGGGCACGAGTCAACTATAATTTATACAGACTGTATAGATAGATTTAACTAACATACATTACGTTGAAAATAAATTATTTTTGTGTCTCATATCGATAAAACCATTCAGAACTTTAAATAAAAACTTATTTTCCCATTGCACGCGGAATTACCATCCGGTAACTATGGGAGTACGTTCCATAAATTTTTACTCGAAGTTCTGAACGATCACTTGTAAATTTTTAACCGTCGATCGATGGCATCGCTTCTTCTTCTTTACAGCAGTCTTTCTGCATGACTTTTGCATAGCGAAAACCGCTCGTTTTAAGGAATTCCCCATTCTTTTCTCAAGCTTTCTAATCTAAGCTTTTGCCGGATAATGTGAATTTAATACTAATTTAATTATCATTTTTTAAATTTTAGATTATTGTAATTTGCTATTTGTAGAATATTCATCATTTTATTTATTACTTTTTGGATTTCATTCAGTAGGCTTAGACATTGTCAAATTATGTGAAGTTAAAGTAGTGGGTCGTGAACTAAACTTTCCATTTATTCAGTAACTAACTGGTGCCTGCAACTTTGTTCGCGTAGCGTAGTAATATTATGACCAGTGTGATTTGTTATTATTTGCTTGCAGTGTGCCGATATTCCGATTTCCCGTAGGAATGAGCGATTGTACCACAGTAAAGTGTTTTTGATGTTGACCAGGCTTAGTATCTATACACCACAAAAAGATGCATTTGAATCCGTCTAGTAGTTTTGGAGATTAGCCCGGACAAACATACAAACAGACAGACAAGACAATTAAAAAACATTGAAAAGTGTTCTAATACATACTATTTTAACATAGCCCGCAATTAGTTTTTCGTAAATATATTTAATGTACAGACACACAATTTTACTGTTTTATTATATGTAAAGATTTTATATTTTTTTATATTATTTTATTATGTCAAATTGTATCCAGTTAGAATTGGAGTTTTTATAACAATTTTTATTTTGTTTATATAAAGTGCACTCCTTTATTTTTCTGCACATCTACTGCTGGAACTCTTCAAAATGCTGGTGCCAAACCGTTGTGCCATGATCACTGGCACAAAATTCCGATTTCGCTATTAATAAATAATATTTTATTCAAGAGTCGTAGTTACTTCAACGTTCCTATACCCGACGCTTGTCACCTGTTGGAGAGCAGGCAATATTATGACTTATCCATTGTGATGTGCCTATTATGCGTCATGGCTGGGCCGACCGCTTCCATTAATTATAGAGGTTAGAGTTGCGACATTTTATTGCGTTCGTATTCAGCTAAAGCCAGCGCTATTCGTGTTCAATAAATGGACAACGCATCTGTATAACATCAACAAGGACGTCTATGAGCGTCGGTAGAAATGGAAATGGCTCCAACTGCTCGTTTGCTTCTCATAGTATAAAAAAATGGAACACTGGAAGACCTTTTTATTTTCTCAAATGTAAAAATTCGTAAAGATAATTTTCTGTGCGAAAATCATAAAAATCGGTCCAGTAGATTTGGATTAGTCATCAAACTTGATTAGAGATTTTTATATACCTAATAGGATTAATATCTTTATCAATTATATTATTTTCTTATATTTAATCAAATATCAATCAATCAATAATTAATCAAATCTATGGTTTTTTAATTACCACTCATTAAAAGGTATAAGTTGGCATATTTTTTCAGTGATTGATTACATCTTTAGACCTATTTGTTATTGTAATATCGGGTCCGTTTAAACCTGTCAAAGGTTGCCTTAAATGGGGCTGATTGCCCTCTATTTGCAATTGTAAGCGCTCGAGGATGGCGGCACATCATTTGTCTTTTCGAACGAAATATGGGCTGTGCAATTCAACTAGAATAGTAGGTCTGGAAAAGTATTTAGGAAAAGGAGCACTAAGGAAATTTACAAAGAAACATGCGAGTAAGAGTTTAAAGAGGTAGTGCTACGCTGTATACAAGCATGTAGCCGAATTGGGCCGGCACGAGTGGGGAGGTACCTCTCCCTTATAATCCCGGCGTAGTGTCAACTGTGCATTTCGTGCTTTGTGTAAGTAGCCAGTGGCACATAGAGGGGGAAAAGGAAGGAGAACAACGCATCCGTATAACCTCTATACAAATGGCATGAAAATGACTCCGAATGTTCGTTTGCCCTTTTATACTATAAAATAGGGTCTTATACTACTAATATGTAGTGCCACTGCTGTACAGCAGGCTTCTGTTTGTGCAGATGTTTATAAGCCTTTATTATTTTTATTAAAACGTCGTGTGTAAGCATAGATCGAACTGAATACGCCATTATAAAACCTGCCATCACGTGAACAGAATCCAACTAACTTCGCCAAATGTTCAATCCAATTACCCCACGGTTATTATGTGTAGGTATATAATCTCTTTAACTTTAATCTTACATCGTGTTCTCATGTGTTGTCATTTTATGTAAGGGTGGCATATGTGGTTGGAGACTTGGCGACTAGCGATGCCCATAGACATTCACATCTTGGTTATGAAGATGTCTTGTCCTCCATGGGCCACCCGAAGCGTAGAAACCGATCTAAACGGAACCGCGTCGCTGTCACCTTACGGCGGTACGATACTTCCCCGGTGTTGCCAATTCCGCTGCAGCATGGCACTACTTCTTCACATATATCTTTCCAGCTACGCCTACGCTAGTTCATCAAATATTTAGATACTCGTATTCGGACGCTCAGCAAGATACGAAGTGGGCTTCGTATCTGGCTAAATCGGTTCTGTATTTTACCTTTTTTTTTTCAAAATTTCTAAGCCATGCCAAGATTGATTGAGTAATATTATTTATAACTAGCTGCGCCCCGCGGTTTCACACGCGTAAATTTCGAACCCGTGGAAAATACAAAATCATCTAATGGCTTCCCATAGGAACATTTTTTCGGGATAAAAACTCTAAAGACTAAAAATCCTATGTATTAATCCAAAGTACGTTCTATGTGTGTGCCAAATTTCATGAAAGTCGGTTCAGCAGTTTTTGCGTGAAGAAGTAACAAAGAAACATACAAACTTTCGCATTTATAATATTAGTAGGATACTCAATTAGTAAATAGTAAGTACTCAATCAATTATTAATAATAGGTAGAGTTAGTGGCATAATACAGGGTTCGAAAATATCCGATATTTATTATAAATATACAGGAGTCAAAATATCGGATATTTATGATATATATCAAGTTTGTATATATCCATTTTGTATGAAAATCATGTTATCTCATGATTTAAAAAAATGAAATGATTAAAAATAACTAAAATATTTTAATGGTTTATTTATATGTATAAGTAAGTAGCTACTAACCTACTTAAAATCAAACAATTGAAATCAAACCATGAAATTCAGGTCCGGCAAAAACAAAATATATCACAAAAAGTCATTGGAAATATATCGGATATATATCCATTGATATATACATATATCCTTCTAACCCTGATATAATGTACAATGGTACAGTCGAGTTGTTGCAGATTCTTGCGAATTGTATTTAGAAATGGAGAGAATTGCAAAATACGGCGCTGCATTTGTAAGTCTATTTTGCCAAAGGTCATCTATTATTCACTAGGATATACGGAGCTCAACGGCGACCAAGTCTGGAACTAAAGTTTTATATAGGTCGCTATTTACTTTTATATTTGTGTCTAGTCCTGTCTATATTTTTTCCTAATAGTTCGTTGAAGTGTTACACACACTTTTTAGGCTAAGTTTGTATTTTTTAGAGAAAATTTTTTTTAGGAGGGGGGTTTAATATAGGTGGAAATTAATTTTGTGCGTCACAACCCTTGTCCCGAAATGCCATCTTGCTAAAAGTGATACAGATGGTTTTTATGATTATTAACAAGCCTAGTTTCGCAATTCTTTTATCAATTTCCTCCATTGATTATGACACATTGGGCAAAGGAAATGGGTGAAAGAGGACATATTTACAAAAACGTATGAAGCGCGATTTTCTGTGAGCGATAAGTTCCTCACTGGTCTTGCTGCTAAATTCGGCCGCAGAGCAGCAATTAAAATATCTCTTGCTTCTATACAACCAATATTGTCTGGGTTTAAACCAGATTTCCCAAAGTTGTGCGTTTCAGGTTGTTTTTATATCGGGATTTGGTATGGCTTCCTTTCTGCGGGAGAGAGGGGTATCAATCTCTCTTTAGCCTTAGAGTTTATGATAAGATTTTATGCATTCTTTGTATTACTTCAGTGTAAGTTCAGGTCCGACAATAACGAATAATGCGTCATAGGAATGACAAAGCGTAGCTTGGTGGTTACACGTGGTTAGCAATGGAACAGTGCTAACACTCGAGTTTGTTTACCCATAATAGGTTTCGTGTGTTGCACTGGTTTGTTGTGAGATGTTGTTTACCCTCCCTGTTAGCACTTTAGTTGGTTTAAAGATGTGTGTAACGTCATACGGGCCAAATTATCATCGGCACTATAAAGAGGTAGACACGCGCGTCGTCGCATCAGTTTTTGTCTGGAAATATGGCGAATAAATAAAAACCTAACCTAAAAAGAATTAGACTTGGCCGTGATGATAATGATAGAATAATGAATAAAATAACCCGTGTAATTATTACAGAATAATTACGCGAGTTATACAATAATTATGTTATTGTTTTATTTCCTTTGAATTAATAATTGAATGATGAGTGTATATTAAACAAGCGCCTCGTGGTTTTACCCTCAACCCGCGTACTCCACTACTTTAGGTCGTGTTGTGATAGCATGCAGCCTATCGCTTTCCTAGAGTTCCTGCGATTAGCGCTTTTATATCCAATTTCACTCTATAGAAGTCGATATAGATTAAAGACATTAATAGTTTTATTTCTTACTTAGTTCAGTACATACTTGCATTTTACGTTAAAATATATAACTATTAGCTGCGCCCCGCGCTTTCACCCGCGTAACTTTCGATCCCGTGGGAATATCGGGATGAAAAATAGATGTTGGCCGATTCTCAGACCTACTCAATATGCTCACAAAATTTCATGAGAATCGGTCAAGCCGTTTCGGAGGAGTATGGCAACGAAAACTGTGACACGAGACTTTTATATATTAGACTAGCTGCGCCCCGCGGTTTCACCCGCGTAACTTTCGATCCCGTGGAAATATCGGGACGAAAAATAGATGTTGGCCGACTCTCAGACCTACTCAATACGTTCACAAAATTTCGTGAGAATCGGTCAAGCCGTTTCGGAGGAGTATGGCAACGAAAACTGTGACACGAGAATTTTATATATTAGATATTGTTTTATTGAAAAATACCGCCGTCGACAATCCGTCCCCCTTTTTACTGATATAATTTTGAGAGGTCTGTATCCAACGGTTGTACCTACTTGTGTTAATTGAAATTGAGTTGGTTCGGTCGAGTATATTGTGCTGTGTAGAAGGTTCCCTGAATGATTAAAACGATCGAGCTCTATATCTGAACGACTAATCATAATGACAATATCCATCCAAGTGAAATGGAAAAAAGAACGATGTTGAATACATGCTTAATATGTAGATTTTAAATTATATCATACAAATGTATTATTTTCTTTTAGCACATTACTGTTCATTTAGTTTCTTCGAGCAAGTTATGATAAATTACATGACACTATCATAGTAATTGTAATAAAGCTTTACATCTAGTCTCGATTTATGAATACCTTCAAATACAATTCAAAGATTTTATATTACGCTCCCTCTATAGCAAAAAAATAGTTGCTAACATGAACGACTTTGTGTGTCTAAAATAAATAATTATGTAATTAAAAAATACGTACCTAATGTTATTTTTAATCTTTTATCTTGATTGTTGTCTATGTCTGCCACATTATTAGAAACGAGACTAATCATTTTGTGAAATTATTTGTCACCATATGATTGGTATCAGATTTAGATATGAAATTTAAATGCCATATTTGATTTGGTATCCGATAAAGATCTAGTAAACACGTTAGTGCCTATGGTAACAAGAAGAATAAAGAAGTGCGCACTGGAAATGCGAAGCCTGTTGTTTGAATAGGGCTCGCAGTAGTGAATATAGCTAGTAGCTAGTCGCCGAGCGCGGGGCGAGAATCGAGGTGTCGCGTCAGTACACCGTGGCGCGCGCTCGCGTGTGATTGTCAAAGCTGGAGTGTCCCGGGGCTCCAGTATGTGTGGACAATCTGAGGCTGACCGATACTACGAGTATGGCCCGCCCCGTCGGCGAAATCGCGAGGTCCGAGCCCTCCCTGCTCCGGATACTCGACGATAGGACCGGCCAGTTTAGCCGGGCGAGGGACCGCCTCTCATCTTTTTGTAAGAAACTGCGGCGTAGCATTAGTGAGTTTCATTTGTGTTGGATAAATGTGAATTATCTGTCATCGTTGTCGTCATAATTGTACGTCAATTTCGATGTTCTAATGTAGCTTTTGTGTTTTGTGGCGGCACGCAGGCGAAGTGGACTCCACTAATAAGAGCGGGCTGGCTTCGGATAAAAAGGCTGCTCCCTCGCACCGTAAGTGCTAAACGTGGCGCGCTTGTTAGCTCGGCTTTTAGCCTTTTAGTGTTCGTTTTGCCTTCATATATTTTTATATTATTTTTAGCACTCGAAACTACAGCTTTTTTTATTACCGTCATAGAAATATTTCTTAATTAAATTGTGGAAAAGTGTGTTTTTATTTTGCTTTATTCATTCATAGATTTTACTGTAGATATTGATGTTAGTTTAGTTATGCATCTTTATCTTTCATATAATGACCATTGTTTGAAATAATTTGCAATATAACCTTGCCAAGATGACAATTTAACATGTGTCTTGTAGGATGTGCTAAATGTGTGAAAAACGCTTCTTTTTCTGACAACAGTGCCTAATTGGTTAGAATGGGCTGTGTAATACTAATGACAAAATGTACCAGTGTGAATGATAAAAGATTTCACACTAGAGATTAGCTAAGGGATTCTTGGGAATAGAAATATGTGTAAATACATATTACATCTGATTACTATTGTGATTAAAATATTTATGTCCTGTTTATATAAATTATAGAGGTATTAAAATTTTATTGGGGAAGGAGTTAACACTTAACGCCTATAATAAAAACTCGCACTGCTAAACCTAAACTAAAACAATATCTATAAACTATGTATTTTGACTTGATGAACATAGCTCGAAAAAACAACTGTTTTAAAAATACCCTATCTATAAAACTAGAAGACCTAGAACAATAAACTGTTACAAGGATGAAAGGATAATATCTAAAAATAATATAAAGTATTTAATCATATATAACCAATAATATATAATCTATAAATATTATTGGTAGTAGTAGTAACCATACTTCTCCGAAACGGTTAGACCGATTCTCATGAAATTTTGTGTGCATATCGGGTAGGTCCGAGAATCGGCCAACATCTATTTTTCATCTCGATATGTTCACGAGATCGACACTTACGAGGTTGAAACCGCGGAGCGCAGCTAGTAGTAGTATAATCATCATACTTTAATATTATAAATGCGAATGTAAGTTTGTTTGTTACCCTTTCACGCGAAAACTGCTCAACCGATCATCATGAAATTTTGTACACATGTTCTTGGAGGTATTAGAAGTAACATAGGATAGCTTTTATCCCGAAAAAATGTTCCTGAGGGATTACGCGGGCGAAGCCGCGGGGCGCAGCTAGTATATTATATAACCCTTTATAACTCACTTCTGAAGTTAGTGGGACATCTTCCTGTACATATCGAAGAGTGTAATGCTAGGGTTCTAATTTAACCGAAAAATTTTTAAATCCGCCCATATTTTTCCCGCTCTTTAGTAAGAGGTAGTGCCACACTGCATGCTTGCATGCAGTCGAATTGGGCCGGCACGACCGGGGAGGTACCTCTCGCTTACACGAGACCGGCGTAAAGTGGCAGCTGTGCTGTCGCGTTTCGTGCGGTGTGTAAGTAACCGGTTCGTTTACCCTCCTATACTATAAAAAAAAAAATATCGTATAAGCAATAATCTAACCCATATATGTTTTCATTGCTTCTATATAATGTAGTTCACATCGGCACAAAAGTGTTTGCATAAATAGATGTAACCTTTAGTACGTTGGAATGTAGGTAATTTCATTAGCCGCCAGTGGAACGGTCGCACTGCGTAGGGCAAAATATTGACTCACCGGAGCTGCTATCTTGAATATAAGTGTGGTCGTATATGTCGTTATTTTGCCGGTTTTACTCGCACAAATACCAGCTAGAGCTTGAGAGTTTTTTAGGATTTTTATAGTCATTAGAAGTAAGAGGTAGTGCTACACTGCATGCTTGCATGCAGCCGAATTAGGCCGGCACGGCCGGGGAGGTACCTCTCGCTTAGACAACCGGCGTGAAGTGACAGCTGTGCTGTCGCGTTTCGTGCGTTGTGTAAGTAGCCGGTGGCCCATGGAGGTGGGAGGAGAATGGAGGGCAGCGCATTTGTATAGTCTCTATGCGGTTGTCTGTGGGCGTCGGTAGTCATGAAAATGGCTCCGACTGCTCCCTCCTTTAAAAAAAATAAATATAAAAAAAAAAAAAAAAAAAAAATTTTAAAAAAATATCACAGCGTCAAAATGTGTTTTTTTTAGTATTAGAGGGCATAACAGCACTCGAAGACATCAGCGTTGCCCGCCACCCTCCTCCCTCCTACATGGGCCCCCGGCACATGGTTAGAGAGGGCTATGAACTTATGACAAAGTGTACCAGTGCGAATGAAAATTTCACACTAGGGATTATCTAATGTTTTCTGGGAACATGAATAACATGACCTAAATTACTAAGTTAACTAAGCTCAAACCTAAAGATCTGATAGTTTTTCCGTAGAGTGTTGTAGGATAGTGCTGTGCTTCCCTTGCTCCAATGAGAAATGAGAAGTCTGACTTTGTTCCGTGGCTTTTAAAATATAAACTCGATGGAACAATTATTTTTTTGGGGCTTTAAAGGAGTTTCTATGTCAGTGATTCTCAACCTTTTTTCTATTGCGGCACATATTTAACGTTTTCAAAATAATAATTTTTATCTTTTCTTTGTGTGCCGCCAGACACACAAAGAAAAGATAAAAATTATTTACTTACTACAACACACTGCATAAATAGTTTATGACAAAAATTTTAAATATACGAAATACTACAATAATAACTTTTTAAATATTTTTCTTTTTACATGATAAAATTTAATAATATTAACATTAATATAGCTATATTTGCAAAATTTGGCGGCACACAAAAGTGCCGCGGCACAGTGGTTGAGAATCACTGTTCTATGTTATTCCAGATTGTGATCTATGTGTATATAACCTGTGCTAAGTCCAACGCAGTTAGTTAAGTAGTTTTTGAGTCAAATAATCTATAATATTAGTATATACGTTGGCTATGATCGCATCTATTAGGCAATTATACAACCGAATCCATACCTGACTGATGATTTTTCCATTCAAACCCAAGATATTCTATGCCCTGGTACTCGCATCCTATTTGAACCGGCTATTTATTACTATATTTAAGACTATAGGTGTCTTAAATATTGTAAAAAATAGCCGGTTCAAATTGGATGCGGCAAAGGCAGCATTATTTCTATGCAGAAGTGGCCTTATCTCTGGGGCCACAGGAGGCTCACAAACCTAACGTAAAACGTCTCTTTGCGACGGTATAGTTTGTGCGAGAGGTACCTCCTCGGTCGTACCGGTTACTCTTTCGACATTTCGGTTCACGTTTTCTAGGTATTTTGTAATAAATGTTTGGAAGAGCGTTATGTAAAGGATCTATGCTCGAAAGATTGAAACACTTCGAATAATCCAATTATTATATCCGGCTACAAATTGTGGGTACTTTTTTTATACCAGAAGTGGTAATATAACTTTTTTATGATGGAGTTGTTTATCTTGTGACGTGACATCACGTACAATAAATACGTGATTGTTGTGATCTTGCACTAACCCTGTCGCGTAGATTCGACTTAGAGTGACTAATACTGTCATTTATTATTCCTGTCAATGTACACGCCATAAAACTTGCTGTCGCGTGCAGTTTGGAGTTTCCGGTGGCCTCTTCCATCTCTAAATCAAGTGCTTTTTAGAGTATGAATCCAACCAATCTGTTTTTAAAAAGTAGACTTTTTTAATTATTCCAAATTTCATGTAAATTAATTTTTCTTCTGTTGTTTATGCCGTTATGCGTATGCAAACCAAGTAACCTTGACTAGTTTTAAAAGTAAGGCTCTTGTCTTTTAGAACTTGCCAAACCTACTTTACATTACAATAATATGTAATATATCAATTACCTACCACCAAGTCACTACTAATTACTAAAGCTAGTGACTACCATAAAGTAGGTGGGTAGTTGTGACTGAAAGTCGAAAGTTAGGAAGCTAAATTGCATCTATTCGCTCATGCTTTGATTGCAACATTTTTCACTCATGCACAGATTATAATCGAATTTGATCACACGCCTTGTAGTAAGAGTTCTAAACAATGCACCTCTAAGAATTATAGAAAACCTTATAGTAATTTTTTTAATGACTTAAGTAGATACCTAATATAAACTTTCTTAGATTTAATGGCGTTTACAATCCTAATAAGTATTGTAATATACTAGTTCATATAAATGAACAGATTTTGATGAAATTTGTCACTGATATAGATACTAATCTTAACCTAGGTTAGGTTAGATTAGTAACATGAACATTCTCTTGGGATATATTTTACGCGAACACTAACGATAATGATCATAAATGTCTACTAGAACTTATCTATCTTTGCCACTGCACGTTCGTCTATTTCAAGGTCAAACTTACAGCCTCACGATTTCAGTTTAAAGGAGACGTTTCATTTTTGTATGCACCTTTGCCCTCCATGATGTACAGTTGCTAGGATGTTTCAAAAAATATACTTAACAACAATCAACTTTCAATTTTGAATAGAATCAACTTGTTTTTTGGTTCACGAAATGTTTATTACATTGGAGTACTAAACCTCAACTTGACAGTAATTGGTCGTCTAACACTTGATCGTAAATAATGAGATTGTTTTTAATGTGATAGCCGATTTTTTGCCGATCTACAGATTTACGTACATCATGCGGGCCAGAAATTAAACGTCTCCTTTACCTTACAGTTAACAGACAATCACGATATATGAACCCTTGCTCCTTGTAAGTGATAAATTTGTATTATAATAGTGATGAATTGGTGAACCCCTATTGGCTGACAAACCGCATAAGAAGAACCCTGATCAACTTCATCAGTTGCAGGACCTTGATGTCTATCATCAATTACCTAGTCATTGAATGTTAGATCAATCGATAGTAATTTACTAAACTAGAATTGGTGAGTTCCAGTTGCTCCGTAGTGAGGTGGCGCTCAGGCTGTGCCATTCACATAGTTGTTTTATTAATATACAAACTTAAATTAATTTTGAAACAAGCTATGCTCCGAGCTCTTTTTTCTTTTTTTTTGATAACTCAGGGAAATGCCTTTACGCACGCTACCCGGGAGCCCGGGTGGCTCAAGCGGGTACAGTGTCGGGCTCGACAACTGGGTTGCCCCCTACCGACTAAACCCCTGCGGGTGCCTTCAGCCGCTATAATCGGAGGGCCCCGGATCTGAAAGCAACAGGGCACTTCCGGCGACAAGCTGACCTCGGTGAAAAGGCCAGACTCCTCCTCCTTAGGGACTGTCCGGCTGCCTTTGAACAGTCCCTAACTCCACGTTGGAACCGTGCAATGGGGTGAGGTTCCCATCCTAACGCCTGGTCCCAATGCTCCAAAGGATACTCCGAGCTCCTAAGCTATATCCGCATAAAATCTAAAATGTAAAATTATTTAATCCAGACTGTAATCTATATCTGTGTATAACAAACATACATATAAACTTTCGCATTCTTAATATTAGTAATAAGTAGGACTTGTATGATAATCTAGCACATATTTTATTGCACTTTTACTATAACTTTTACTTTCTTGAACCACTTGCAAGAATCAGAGTTGAACATTAAACTCGGGGTTAAATAACTAAATCAAGGTGAATCGGCCTTGATTAGTTATTTAACTCCGAGTTAAATGTTTAAAGATTCGTTCAAGTGGCCCTTAACATGTCAAATACTTTGTCTCAACAACCTCAAATTTATACACACGCTCTATAAATATCTAAGAATTTATTTGTGATATGTAGGACACATCAAAAAGAAATTTTTATTTTTTAAAATGAACTCGAATTAGTAGATTTTTGAATAAATGTACAAAACTCCTGCTAAATTTTAAGTTTTTATCAAAATAAACTAGCCTATCCATCCGCTCGACGTAAATTTAATCCCGGACCACGTTAGCAGAGTGATTTAATTGCTGAACCACACATTGAGTGGTCCTGTTGTGTACGCGATCATGTGACTATATATTTTATACACGGACAATGCAATCATTTAGATAACGTCACCTCTATAAAAGGTGCATATTGGATGGGCTTGTAGATATATCGTGTATTGTTAGTGGTTTTAATGTTGTTTAGTTATAAAACGTTATCAAGATCAATTATTAATAATGGATCTCCCGCAATGTTTTGTGTTTTTATAGCAGATTATTTAGAATTGTAATTTAGTCCTCTTTATTTTGCTGCACTTTGTGATCCAGCCGTAGCTAGAGCGCTTCAAAATGACACCATAGCTTCTTTATGTGCATCTATATATACGAGTATATAAAACTCAAACGTGACATAGCCAGCTATCAACGTACAGCCCAAACCACTGGACGGATCAAGCTGAAATTTGACATCTAGGTAGATGTTATGACGTAGGCATCCGCTAAGAAAGGATTTTTAGAAATTCAACCCCAAAGGGGGTGAAATAGAGTGTTGAAGTTTATATGGATTTCTTAGAAATTTAACGCGGGTGAAACCGCGGGGAACTGCTAGTCGTCTTATAATCTTTGAGACAAAAATGGGCTTATGCTCTCAATATTATAAGATTTTAAAATTTGATAATATAAGTTACATCCTGATGCTTTCTCACTTGGTAAAACAATTAGGCACATATTATGATACAAATCACTACATAGTATAAAACTATGTGGCTTTCCGCCGTTTGTGTGTCTGTATACTTAGATCTTTAAAATTACGCAACAGATTTTGATGGTTTTTTTTAATAGAGTGATTCAAGAGGAAGGTTTATGTTTACTACATTTTTGAAGTCCGAAGTCCATGCGGGCGAAGATGCGGGCGGAAGCTAGTTAACTATAATAGATATTTACTCATCACAATCATTTAAGCTTTACACGATGACACGCTTGAATATATTATACCTCTCACATTTACTTCATTTAGATGTACCATTATATTTATCGTATTTCAAGAATTTAAAAAAAGTACTTACAAATAGACCTTTTTTGTCATTTCTCTTTTGAGGGCACGCCGATTCTCCAATACTGTAAGTCCATTTTTGTACCCCCTCCTCTACTCTCGAAATTTCCTTTGGGGGCAATGCGCGCCCCCTTGAGCCCCTATAAACCGCCCTGCTTACGATATAAGGAAAAAAATTCTCGAAGACTGGCTCTCTCAAAATTATTTTTAGTAAGGGAGAAGAGGACGATTTATTCGAGCCCCAGAAGAACATATGGCGTGATGCTTGGCA
The DNA here is from genome assembly GCA_001625245.1 of Calycopis cecrops. NCBI lineage: Eukaryota > Metazoa > Arthropoda > Insecta > Lepidoptera > Lycaenidae > Calycopis > Calycopis cecrops. The sequence continues at coordinate 79,279 of LUGF01050512.1, forward strand.
ACCTACTGGGGTCCGCCATCTAATATGAGCTATGATAATTATATATAACTATGATAATTTCTAGATAATATGTGTAAATTTGCCAAAATCTGATGATTTGACTGTAACTGCAGGGAAATAGGACATCCAAATTTAATCTAGTAATTGTTTTTTTTTAGTAATTTCATTCTTAGCTGGTAGTTTCATATTGCCAATACCGATAGGGCTTATAGTTCGTTAATTCCGTAAACGCCGACTTTTATTACGAGCCAAAATTGGTAAATATATTGTACGTATAAAAGTTGCTACGTACACAAAGATACGTGGCTCATGAACTAATGAGCTTATAGGTAATGTAGGTCAATAGCAAGTCCCCGAGCGACTTCAAAAGCCCGGCTCTTTATACTCGCCTTACCTACCTTGTTAGTGACATTGTAGTATTTATATATTGCTTGAAACGTTGAAGCCATAATATTATTGCAGCTACGTCCGCGAATGCAGGTAGGTGGCTTGCTTAGCGCTTAGAGTCTAGACTCTAGACTCTAGATACAAGATACAAGACTCTAGAGTCTAGAATCTTGTATCTTAGCTACTAGATAGCTACCTAGACGCAAAATTTGCTCAGAATATTAGTGCTGTTGTGCGGCCGGACTTCTTGTTTCGCGTCTAGGACCTAGCTATCCTAGTTAATTGCTCTCATACTTAAGTGGACGCTAAGCGTAACATTTCGCTAAGTTTTTGGTACGTTCCTTTTTTAGGACAGTTATTAGGTGACTTGCTAGGCTCTAGCCGCCTTCTTGATCAGACTTAGACCAATAGGTTAAAACTAAAAATTTTCTATTTCAAACTGCTATAATTTTTCCGTCTATATTCTTATCAAAGTTAATTAACTAAAAAAACTTTCCTGTATTGTATACATTAATGCTAAAAGTTAAAATATATAAGCAGTTTTTGGATCTTTTTTAATACTGGATAGATAGGATAAAGCAAATCGTTCGTAACGCTCTTTAGTCTTTAAAAAACAGGACCATTCTTTAGCCACGATTAGATACAACATTTCCGCTCACTGATGAATGTAATCAGCAGCTTTACTGGCTGCATAAATACATATATTTGGATCCGTATACATTACATTCTACTATCTAGCTACATTACATTATATCTGAGCTAGACTGTGATTATTACTGGCGATACTTATCCTAAACTTTCGCTATTTGTATAGATTGTTTGCTTTGCTCACGTGTACAAAGCATGTATTATAAAACTATACCCTCATTGTATCACTTAGTAACCAAATGTAAGTGATAAGACGACACTGCGCCTAGTTCGTGACTGTTGTGTAATTATTTTTCGATACATTTAGATGGGTGTCATTAGTCTTTGTAAAATTACCCAAAATTACTTTTTTATTGATGTAAATTGCGTCTAAAATAACAGTGGTTATGATTTATAAGTCTCGATCTTTTCAAAAGTTTATGAATAAGTAATGAAAGTGAAGAGCAAATAACGATTTTCAAAAAACAATGCCTAAGTCTATAATTACCTACAGTAAGGACACGCGCACACATCTATTGGATCCTTTTGGGTACTTTCTTTATGAAGTTCATCATGTCGATAAAGAGTGCAACTAAAAGAACTCTCTCGCACTACGGTCTCAGGCGGCGCGATTCGGCGCAATACATTTTTATTGTACGCATGTTGCACTACCACACGCATATACACAAGTCTCATCGTGTTCATAAATGACCGTCGAAGAAATAATTATTGTAGCGTAAATTTCTTTTAGACAAAAGCGAACGAAGAAAAGTACAAATAATACATTCTTACGGTACAGAATGTAAAAATCCGGCTCGAAGGACTAACTATAAAGAAAACGGCGACGAGTCAGAGAAATAAAATGTCGAAAAATAGACATATAATTTTATTTCCTATTGAATAGCTATTTGGTGTTCATGTCTGTTGCTGAATTACTTGTAAAATATAATCTATAGCGGGCTTGCCATTATGCCATGACAGTAGTGTGACCTATACGTCGGAAATGAGTAGTATTTGATGAGCCGCAATAGAATCGTAGTGAATTTATGACTATTGTGATAATTGAAATCAGATAATTTCACGAAATCAATATAAGACCTTTATTACTTCTTACTACTTACCTCAGATAGGCCATCCACAGCCTTTGTGTGAATTTTTGGCTCTCAATTGATGATCAATGAAACAATAAATAAAATGAGGATCACACGTACACAGTTTAGTATTCGTAACGTTTGTTGTACGTGCCGATAAGAACACGACGAATATTTACGTAAAATTTTTGCATAAGATATTTTATTTACAACACTCTTTCGAGTTTGTTATCCACTTAATACTGCTACTTAGTTTTTTTCCTGGTTTTTAACGCGATAAATATTTATTAAAAGGTACTATCGAAAACATATACTGTTGCTCGACGTTTTGGCCGGGTTACACCAGGGTCACGAGCCGACGGTCGACGCATGAATCAGTTATGAAACTACAAACAAGATGATTTATTTTATTTCAACATAAACGTAGATGCGGTACATATCTATATATCAGCTTTTCTTGTCGGAACCCGAAGATCTAATTTCCCTCTTCTTTTTCCCAAGTTTCCTTACAGCGACAAATATCACAGAAATAACAAAATCAAAGCCAATATAAATGGAATAAATTGATTACGCTGCTCACTTGTAAAAAGCATATAATTGAAAAACTAAAACATTTTTCAACAAAATGCCAGTGCAAAAAATCGTTGTGTGCCGCCCCTTGCTCGTATCGTCTCGATTGATCTTGAATAGCTTGGCGAGCCTCTAGCGAAGCCCCAACGTTTATACAATTACTTGTGTAGCCGCAGATGCCACGTGATGTTGGTTCATATGAAAAAAAAAACGGCATGAAGACGTTTAAAGTCGTGGATTTTTCAATTGGGCATTTAAGTGATGTAAAGATGCCAATTTTTATCGTAATTGAGATCTGGAATCTTTTTTTTATAGCATATGGCGGCAAACATGGTACAGAATACAGATTAAGCAGCTGCTAGTGGTTCGTGACAGACCTATGGCCACTATGGCAACACTGAAAGTGCTCCGGCTGAATTTGATGATGATGAGGGAACTATATTTATTGTCATGCCAACGCACAAGTTCATCCTTATAACCAGATGATCGTATGTATGTGATTTTTTCACACAGGCATCGATACAAAATATGATAATATAGCTGTTAGCTAAGAGACCTGTAGAGTTTGTCAGCTGTAAGTTTCTCATAAATTTTAAACTTGGATATAAGTTGTCTCTTAAATAATTACAAGTAGGCGGTTTCGGAAACGGTGTCATAGGCCATAGATACAGTTTAAGTATATTTAAATAAATTAATAGAATTATAGTTTTACTAGCAGCGACCTGCGGTTACACCTGTTGATATAGGCATTGACATACTTCGCTCCTATTTATTATATGGTATTATATGGAATGGCGTGGTGGTNNTTTTTTTTATGATATATGAGGGCAAACGATCAGCCTGAGCCATTTTCATGACTACCGACGCCCACAAACATCCGCATAAAGGCTATACAGAGGCGCTGCCCTCCTTTTTCCTCCCACCTCCATGGGCCACCGGCTACTTACACACCGCACGAAACGCGACAGCACAGCTGTCACTTTACGCCAGTCTCGTGTAAGCGAGAGGTGAGGTACCTCTCGCTTACCTCCGGTCGTGCCGGCCCAATTCGACTGCATGCAAGCATGCAGTGTGGCACTACCTCTTACTTATTGCCACCGTCCTCGGTGAATGGGCTATCTAACATCAAAAAATCGGACCGAATAGGGCGTTCAACCAAAGAAACGCTTCGGCTTTACAATATTAGTATAGACTTATATGTGACATGACTTATCGCGAGGCTTACCTCAAAAGTGCTACAGAGCTATTGACATCTGCAGGCTGCCAGGTATTTGGGGTCGTTGCATCGTGTTGACGTTCGCGCACATCCGCATAAAGGCTATACAGAGGCGCTGCCCTCCTTTTTCCTCCCACCTCCATGGGCCACCGGCTACTTACACACCGCACGAAACGCGACAGCACAGCTGTCACTTTACGCCGGTCTCGTGTAAGCGAGAGGTACCTCACCGGTCGTGCCGGCCCAATTCGACTGCATGCAAGCATGCAGTGTGGCACTACCTCTCACTTATTGCCACCGTCCTCGGTGAATGGGCTATCTAACATCAAAAAATCGGACCGAATAGGGCGTTCAACCAAAGAAACGCTTCGGCTTTACAATATTAGTATAGACTTATATGTGACATGACTTATCGCGAGGCTTACCTCAAAAGTGCTACAGAGCTATTGACATCTGGCAGGCTGCCAGGTATTTGGGGTCGTTGCATCGTGTTGACGTTCGCGCGAGTCTCGCAATTGACGCGCTCGGCGGGCTTGGCAATCGCAGCCCCAAACTGCCCACCAATCATCTCGGCTCCGAAAATATATTATTTTAACAATGTCAGGTGGTGTTGTGGTTATATCACGTGACGTAGAATGCGTCATGCTCACGAATCGGGGCGTAACGTGGCCATGTTGTCACCGCAAGCTCAGCTTGTGTGGATGTTTATGATCGGTAGTCTAATCGAATCGATATCATCAGTTGCCAAGCTGCTTCTTGACATGACATTTGAAAATATTGATTGTAGCGCGAAACAGTATTGTAAGCCGTTGTGTCGACATGGCGTATTGCACTAATAATACCGTTTTGGAGATTTTGGTGGCCCATCGAGGGAGAGAAGTCCGCATAACAATTGTATTCTCCTTCCTTGTGATCCCCTTACACTGTAACAAAGATAGATAACATTAGGATACAAATCTCCATATTAGTTCTAATATACAAGTCGCATAGAAAATGTAACCTTTACAATTCACACTGAAATCTTGAGCGTAGAGCTAAAGCGTAACGCAAATCTCATTCGGCGGCACAAGTGTTGCCCACTAAACAAATTTACCTGGCGCTTTACTTGCACGAAGCAAATATTAATAGTTTACGGTTTACGCAGCCACTGTTTGTTATTATTAAATTGAGTTAGTTGTGATACCGGCGGCGTCAAGTGACAGCTATGCTATCGCGTCCCGTGTGTAATTTTTCGGTGGCCCATGTAGGTGGAAGGATGGCAATACATGCACCTCTATGCTGATATCTATGGACGTTTTTAATATGGACGTTTTTAATTGTTCCGACTACTCGTTTGCTCCCCTATACTATAAAAAAAACAGCAATGAAATTAGAGAAACTTATAACTAGATAGAGAATACGTTTTATTATGATTTACTAGCCGTGCCCCGCGGTTTCACCCGCCCTTAATTTCTAAAAAATCGATATAAATTTCAACACCCTATTTCACCCTCTTAGAGGATGAATTTTTAAAAATTTCAGCCCGATCCGTCCAGTGGTTTGGGCTGTGCGTTGATAGATGGCTATGTCACCTTTGAGTTTTATATAAGTATATATATATCTGGTTTTTTCGAAAAATTTCTTTCTCAAATATAAAACAAAACATCTAAACGTTTAACTTTTCGTGCCAGAACAAATTAGACGCTGATTAGTTTGGAGAACATAAACATGAAAGGTTATACAGATTTATATAATGACGTGTACATAAATCTTTCTAAACATAATACACCACAAAAAGTGTGTGCTGATTTCCATGGCCAGGCGGTATGACGTGAACTCATATATTGTGCCTGTCAACCACTGATCTGTATACTATGTATAGAGAGACGTTACATGTGCAAGAATAAAAAAATTACAGGGTAAATTTGCTTTTAGTGTTATGCCGAAATTTTCATCCATGCGAGATTGACCCGCATGCCTTAGTGTTGCTTTTTGTTGTAAACCTACATGAAGTTGATATTGATAGGTTTGTGTTGTGTCCTTGTGCAAGTAAAGCACAAGTGCGTGAGTACACTACACTAAAAACACCTTAAAATTTGGTAGTAGGTGAGCGTCTCATAATACTGACCAAATGTAGATACTAAATTTTACGTCTCACGTTACAGTTTCCATAATTTATACATTTAAATTGATGGTTATGAATATGTTTGAATATTAAAGCGCACGCGCTCTAATTTATATTTTACATCTCTCATCAGTAACAGAAGCGCAGTTTAGTAGGTGCATGCAATTCATATAAATGGCGATCTACAGCACAGTTATCCATATATTTTATGGAGGTCAGTGTTGTCAACCATTGTAACGGAGTTGGCGCATGACCTCTACAATGGACCGCCGTTGTAGGGCGTGATAGAGTTACAAAGAATATTTATGGCACATTTTTTTTTACTGCTCCGATATGACGTAATTCGTTAATGAATATAGTCAGAGCGTATTCCTCTATAATTGAGTTTAAAATACATGAATCATTAGAATTGAATAGCCATAATATTAATTACGTAAGAAGAGGTATGTCATGATAACAGTTCAGATAAAATGCCATACATTCTTGTTAAAAGAAAAACAAAATAATTCTCTGCTGATAAAATAATTATAGACGTAGAGAAGATGTGATATCAATTCCGTTTATTCAATTCAATAAATATTAGCAATTCTGGTAAACGCGATTCTGGAACTGTTTTTCCATCTTTGGATTTTGGAATTTACATGGACGTTCTTAGAGTTCTTTATCATTTAATTCATAATATTGTATTTGACGTAGGTTTAGGGGTATTATTGTTTACACTTATAGTAGTTGCGAATAGTTTTGCCGGTATTTCCGATTGTAATACGGGAACAAGTTTTGGTCACACTTTTGGTCATATGTAAATAATAGTTAGTTGTAAAAACAAGTGCCAAATATTAGTTAAGTTATAAGGGTAAAGAAACAAACACCTTTTCCTATAACCTTGCGGATGTCTATGGGCGGCGGTAATCACTAAACACCTACTCGTATGCTTTGTCTATCTCCCCCTATCTCATAAAAAAAAAATAAAAATTTTTCTTCGCGTTCCTTTTTTTATCTTTTATGATAATATTCTCCGAGTAAGACTTGTATCGAAAAACTAAAAACCTGGCGCATATTATACTAGGTGCCTACTTTAAATTATATATTAATACTATGTACTTTGTGTCCTGTCCCTGATAGATCTGGAACACTTCCACAGCCGGCGAATTCTCTTGAAGTGATTTTGACACATGGCGGTGCATAAAGGTTTTATTCCCAGCGACAAAAAGACACTTTGTATTTGTGACCTTGCGGTAATACAATAAACAAAAAAACCGGCCAAGTGCGAGTACGACTCGCACACCGAGGGTTCCGTATGAATGGGAAGAACATTCCAAACGTAATGCATGGTTTTCAAGACCTTTTTCTCTAAAACGCGTAAAGGGATTAAGCTGAAATTTTTGTCAAATACGAAGGTCAGTTACGTCTTGATGCTTTGAAAAAATCACACTTCTAAGTTAAAAATTCGTGCCGCAACCGTCTAAAAATAGACGGTTGCGGCACACATTTATCAGGCGAATTAGTTATAAGTTGATAATGATTTTTCCAATGATCTACATATAATTTACTAGTTTTCAGATTTATTCCTATATAATATGTGCTATAAGTTCTTACTTCTTGCCAAGTTTTACAACTCCAGGTCAACGGGAAGTACCCGATTATTTTAGGTTTTCGACAAAGTACGTTTTCATACAAAATTTGTGCATAATCGGCTATAACTTTTTATTTCGTTAACTTAGAAGTGTGATTTTTTCAAGGCATCAAGACTTAACTGACCTTCGTATTTGACAAAAATTTCTGCTTAATCCCTCCACGCGTTTTAGAGAAAAAGGTCTTGACAGACGTACAGACAGACGGACAACAAAGCGATCCTATAAGGGTTCCGTTTTTTCTCTTTGAGATACGGAACCCTAAAAAACGACTCCCGAAACGCAGTTACAATGCGACAATATCGTTAAGTAGCGGCCGTGTATATAGACGAAGTTTGTACAGTATCAATCATTGTATTGATGGCTTCTAGCCGCACCCGTGTTCCTTTGACGCAATTCCGACTGCCGCCCCTGTTCGCAATGTTTGTCCATCCCTTTTTATAGCCCACCTCACTTGACATTGCCGCAGCCCTAGTGGTTGCTGAGTACTTCGTTAGTGCGGCACGTGTAATTGAATTAGTGCAATCTGTAACGTTCAGGGCTACCAGATGTGCTACTTTTCCCGGATTATGCTCTTTGACATGTTTAGACCCTTTTTGAGATAGGCTAGAAAAAGTTTTAGTGTTGATAATTGCTTTTGGTATAAATAGGCTCTAGAGATCTTACATTAGACACTTTTGTATTATAAATGGTGCTGCTTCATTAAAAATAATGGCAACAACGGTCGTAGACTCGTATTTGTTTTCACATAGTCTCGGTGCTTGTTTTCATGGAAATTGTTCTATAAATATTCGATTCTTATGATGATCCCGATACAAAACATTTGTTTTACGACGGGTTCTACACAGTCATTCTTTTTGGGTTACAGGAGAGCCCATACTGCTTTAAGAAGAATAAAAACGGTAATATAGTTTTTGTACGCTGTGGTTTTTGTGGATCCATCTTTACTTTTGTTTTCTTTATGAAAATTTGCAGCTTATCCTATTTCGCTATAGGCAAGCTAAACACATAACGCGTAATTGGGTAGCTCATTATAATTTATAATTAGACAAAACTAGTCTTAAAAACATGTATTGTTGAGAGAACAGGTGATGAATTTTGTGCGCCTGCGTCACTAATCCTAGTTAAACGATGTATTATAATTTCTTGAGTAGATAGATACAAAAAAACGTCTTTCTGACGGTAAGAATAGAAAGTAGATAGAGGTATCCCTTGATTCTTCAACAGAAAAGGTATTGCGAACTAAAAATTTTGCGAATAAATAATAAAATTATATCTTCTCATTAAACTGCTAATTACCATAAAATAAATTTAAAATCCTTCTCTTTTTCTCACGAGATCTGACTCCTCTTATTTTTTAAACCTATAACATCAAGCAAATTTGCCTTAATTAAAATTTTTAAAATGATGTTTTTGACTTTATAAGGTACATTTTTGACAGAGGAATGGAAATAATGGAATCCTTATAGTTAGAGTAAGCGCTTTGAGTTTCTCAATGAATGTTTATTGTTGTTGTTTGTTTTTCTAATATAAAATACAAGTCATGCTCTCCTATGATATAAATGACTCGGATCATTGGATGTTCATGACTATGACCATAGTGATGATTAAGAAATTGTAACATCAATATTAGCTCTCTACAACAAAAACATGGGAACAATTTGTTAACAATGTGGTCATTTAAATATTTCAAGTTCCTTTATTATGTATTGTTATTGAATATTAGTTGAGCATTTAATTTGCATAATATAATGAATTCTGAAATGGTTAAATGACTGACCATTTAAGGTATTTAAAATAATGATCGAACGAAAATATTTTCAACTTTTATTTGACTATTTGTGGTTAAGCATTTTTAAGTCAAATAGATCTACTAATAAGGTCACTCTAGCTGAATTTAGAATATGTTTTCTATGTATATAAATCTACTTGTTTTTTTCTTTAAAATCTTATGTGATATGATGATACCTAGGTTATATAAGTATGTATTTTACTTACTTATTGGGTACGCTCAGTAACCTCAGTGGATCTTGGATTTTGATTAATGTAATTTAGAGGTCAATTTATGTATTTTATTTATATTATATTATTAAATAAAAATAAAAGAGTGGTATTTAAAAACAGGCAGTCTTAGTGAGTGCCGATAGAAGTGAACGCTTTAAAATATCTAGTAACACTGATCTGTATTTAGTAGCACACACATGTATTGCCACGTATCTGCTACGATTTAGCGCAGATTCATTTTGCTGTGCTACATAGCAGATTGCGATTTGCGATAATATTTTTTTGCATTACTTATCATATTTGCATATCATTGAATTTCTTCTGAATATTGAATTATTCGGAATATGGCTTGAAGTGAAAAACCAACTTCTTCTTTTCGTTTCAATGATACAGCCTAATTTTTGTCTGCCCAGAACTATATCTACTACAGCTATGGTTGCATCATATTATGTCCAATGTTTGGGCAGTGTTTCGGCGCAATGAGCACTGGAGTTGAGATAGATTGTATCGGAATGCCACAATCACAAAATTCCTCCCCTACAATACTTATAGTCTTTATAATTACACGGTTTGCGTACTAATTTGTGACTAGCAACGTCTTATTTAAGGCAACACAGTGAATTAATGCACCATTTAATATTCGTGTGAACAACGGTGGCGTTTAATTGTCAATTTACCGTGCGTATAAATGTTGCCAGCTTTATTATTAACTGTGCCCTATTTTCTTTGAAGTGGTTAACCGTAGCGTAAAACAGGCCCGTAAATACGTGCAGCCACATAACGTCAGTCAAAACGCCCTACGCTTCGGCGAATACTGATGTAAAAGGAGTTGCTTTTGCAAATATAGAAATTTACTAGGAGATAATTGCTATTGCTCCATCCTATGAATATTCTACCTAACTAGCTACCTAGTTCCTAAGTCCATCTAACTTCGCTCTATAAACTAAGCCCTTGAGGGAAGTAGACGTACCTTTAACAAATGTGCTTGTGAGGAGATAGGGCATAGGCAAGTAATAAACTATCCTTTTTTTAACAGCTATGTAGAAAAGTGGTGTAGGACAAGCTGCTTTGTTTTTACTTTTTTTCGTAATAATTCGTAAAAATTTCGTAAATTTCGTAAAAATCCATAATTTCCAGTACCCTCCCGCCGGTACTGCGCGCCATCTAGTGCACCTGCAATAACGCCCTTGGTACTCTAGAAGTCAAAGTCAAGTCGTGTAAATAACTCTAAAAATTCCATGTAGTAGGTTTACAAGTATTATGAAGCACCGAATACCCTTGAGATGAAATGCTAATAAGCGATTACCGTTCATTTGGATTTCGGATTCTTTTCTCAGCGAATTATGCTAAGCTGAGAGCTCCAGAGTAATACATATATATTTAGGTATTTAATTCATATAATAAGTAGGTCGATGTGGGTTTAAAAAATATAACAAAAAAAAATGACAATTATTTCAAAATTTGGTCGTATAAAAACGTTCGCAGTTGTTGATTTTGTGCAAGGAGACGATCTAACCCCGAAATTACGCCAACCTTGATTTTATCTATAGTCGTTTATGTGTAAATTAAAATAAGGCTCATTCGTATTCTTTCATTAGCTTGGACTATCGATTCGTCCTAATGCCGAGCCGAACTAGGCGTGTCCGACTAATCCGGATTTTTGCCCATTACGAAACTACCCTACATGGAAAGTACATATATTTAAATTGCACCTGGCAATGGTGTTAGTTTTTTTCCTATTCGTGTTTATTCTACATAGATATACGAAATACGCAAACAAGAGTGAAAAAAAGTAGTTTTAATTATTGTAAAAAAAAAATTTTATGGTATGGGTGTTAAACAAGCAGTCGGAGCCATTTTCATGCCTACTGACGCCCATAGACATCTATATATAGATATAGAAACTACACAGATGCGCTGCCCGTCTTTCTTCCTTCCACTTCCATAGGCCACCGGGTACTTACACACCGCATGAAATGCGACAACACATCTGTCACTTCATGCCGGTCTCGTGTAAGCGAGAGGTACCTCCCGACCTTCGTGACGGCCCAATTCTGCTGCATGCAAGCATGCAGTGTGGCACTACCTCTTACTACGGTTTTTCTAGGTAGGTACTAGTTTATTTCGAAGGCAAATCGATTGTGATAAAAACGAAAATGTAGCCTTTATCTGTTTCCAAAACGTGGGAGGCCGAAATCATGAAAAATAATGACGTAATCAAGTTACCAACTCAGCCAGTCGGTGGTCGTTAAATTCAAAACCAATTATATTATAAAACATATAACACCGTCTTAATGCGCTCTTATCTCTGAAGCTTGAGGCTAAGATGCAAAGATAACACTGGCACGAGAGTGTTAAATTTGTATAACAAAGTAGTGAGTTTAAATGGCTTAAAACATTAAAGTTCACTGATAAAATGTTTACACTGGACAACACGAATTGTAATATACGAATAAATATAACACGTTTTAAAAAACATACAGTGAGATATAATTTAGGTTAATAGAAAAAAAAGATTTAGACGGTTACCGATTTATGTTCGGCTTAGTTGCTAAGAAAAGTATAGGAAGGGTTTTTTACGTGGATGATGTGCCCTGACTAGAATGAATAAAAAATATAGATTTAGTTCCTCTGTATGATATATTATTTATTAAGCTCTTACAATATATATTTTCATGTTCACATACGGACAGTATGTCATCGATGAACACAAAAACTAAAATGAAACAGTTACGATTTAACAAAAGTACTGGATCCGCGAAGATCGAATTCGATCTAAGTGAAACTTTTTTGTAATTAAAAACTAAATATCATATGACATTTTATGTCATTGTGACTACGGTACTTAATTTGTGTAGAATTTTCAACCCTTGCAAAAATACAGAAAATTCATCATTAAATTGTACGGTGTCATGTTTCAACGTGTCAAATGCATAGAGGAGTTTGTAATGTTTTGTTTATTAAATTAATGTACTTTATAAGCATTATTATAATAAATATTAGCGTTCTGCACTTCTCTTGCATATAAAGTATAAATGTGGTAAATTTCATACTCCTCCGTGCGCGCAATTTTCGCAAAAATTTACCCGAAGTTTTTGCTTCACGTATTGATATGTAGATAGACGCAAACGAAGCAGCCGATAGCACCAAGCTGTTAGTGAAACAATAGACATTGACAGCGTGACACGTCCTTGCCACTGACAGACAGATAAATTGTATCAGCCAGTGAGTCAGTTTTAGTGGCTTCGCGCGCAACTAGGTTACTATGAGTTACAATTGGAATATATCGTGTTTTACGAGCGTGCAGTATGATGCAAGTGGCTCGCTACTGGCACTTGTGGCATTCCTTGACGGTCTTTGTCTGCGGATTTTGTCTGGCCGATAATGAAGATATTTTTTTTTGTATTATAGTAACACACACCATAAACATATGCATAGAGAGTATGTAGATGCTCCTACCTTCTTCCTCCTCCATGGGCAGCTGGAAACTCGCCGCACCTAACGCGACAGCACAGCCGTTACTTTAAGCCTGTACCGCGTGAGCGAGAGAGAAGGTAGTTCGCCGTTCGTGTATACCCAATTCGGCTTCAATGCAGCATGGCACTACCTCTTAACAAAATGATGATGCCGAAGAGTACCCATCTACAACCACGTTTTGATTGCAGGCAAGGACGGCTCGAAGGTGACGACCGTGGTAGCGACGCCGGGGCAGGGCCCAGACAGACCACAAGAGGTCAGCTATGCGGACATGAAACTCATTGGAAATGGCAGCTTCGGCGTCGTCTACCAGGCCAACCTGTGCGATACTGGCGAGCTCATAGCCATCAAGAAGGTGCTCCAGGATAAAAGGTTTAAGGTATGAAAAACAATTGAATGTTGAAATTTTAATTGTTCTTTTTTTTAATTAGCTGTGTCGTCTCGGCATTCCGGCGATGCGTTCCACCGCGTTGCGCAGCCAAGATCGGTTTCACTTCGGTGAGGAATGGCGTTGTGACGAAGTGTTGCAGAGTGCACGATTGTCCGACCACCCACCACGTCTTAATTACCCATGTATAGTGCCTTGCTTAACTCTTAGTCCGTTGCGGGCTGCTGCTTTGTGGTATGCTAGCAGCATGCCGTGGTTCACCTTCAAAACTCGGTTACTATTAGTCGTAGCTTAGTAGTATTCTAGACCAGCGGTCGACAACCTTTTGGCAGGCAAGTGCACAAGGCAAATAAACCAAAGGTCAACCACACTTGTAATATTAACCCTAGAAAACCAAAATACCTACATAAAGTTGGTTTACAGGGGGCACAATTGACGGGCCTCAAGGAAGACGTCGGCGGGCCACATGCGGCCCGCGTCTGTGGGTTCCAACTGCTGTTCTAACCCATAGCTATCCTAGATAAATGGGCTATCTAACGCTCAAAGAATTATTCAAATCGGAGCAGCAGTTCCTGAGTTAAGCGCCTCCAACCGAAAACACTTTCGGCTTTATAATACAAAATATTAGTTAAATATACTATATAAAGTCGCAAAACTGAATGTTACGTAAAAATGGCAAGAATAACCACATAGAACCAATAAATATATGGAATTAATTAATTGGTATGTTATGTAAGCAATAAAGCCAGGAATCATTTCCCATATGACCTTCGTACGCGTCCGATAGTAGAGTTTGATGGGACTTTGTTAGTATGATTAAAATAAACTGTGTACATTGTTCAGGGCATAACATTCTTTGAGTACTTATATAAATATGATAGAATGGCTTTTATATGTGTTTGCAATTAATAACGTGACCATAACTCATACGAAATATGACTCGATGATTCCGAAATAAATTCGGACTAGGAATTGACATCATTAATTTAACGTTTTTATTGGCGGCGAAAACCTCATGTACTATCATAATATCAACCACCCTTATATATAGACATATTCTACCCTTAGCCAACCCTTCGGCGGGTAATTATCCTACGTTAAGTTGAAAATTACGCGCAGCTTCTTTGCCAAGAAGACATCGGATGAGCTGGTGACATGCATATGTGAACAAGAAGTTCGCTTTTCAGTTAAACCATACCATATCTAATATCAAGAGATGTATGTAGAATATTAATAGTATCTAATATTATTATTTGGTTTATCAAATAATTGGTAATGATAAGTCACATAATTTAAGTTAAGTAAGTACGTTACAATGGAAAATATTTTCGCGGATTATGTCTAGGTTTATTTAGACAACAATCCTAAATATTCAAGTAGTAGTGGTAATAAACCATAGTTACGAAAGAGAAGATGAATCATAGGACTTGCAAAATAACTGGATTTTTATCTGGTATATAATAAGTTATAAGATACATTTTTGGCAGTCTTTCAAGAGTAAAGTTATTGTTTTCATGGAAATTAACGCATTAGTTCTATATTTTTTCTCTTAGAATATAAATGTCAAACTAAAGTGAATGTATTTTTAATTTGTTTAAAATTGTGTTACAGAACCGCGAGCTGCAAATCATGCGACGACTGGAGCACTGTAATATTGTCAAATTGAAATACTTCTTTTACTCGAGCGGAGAAAAGGTGAGGGATATTACCGAACATATTAAATCTAGTTTGATAACAATACTACTGACATTAATAATTTATGTTGATTTATTTACCTAACTAGTGAATGTATATGTATGTTTTTATTTTGGTGAAAAGGTGACAGTGCCCGATGGAGTTAGCTCACTTCTAAACGCAATGCAGTCTCTAGAAGTCGCAGTATGTGCAAAACCAATTAGATACCGCTAGTGTGCTAACGCACAGTTAGGATTAGGGCCTTATCTTACTAACGGTTTGCGAGCGGTTTCGGGGCGGAGCGAGCGCGCAGCGAACGCGTTGTAGACGCGCAACGAACACGCCACGCATGTTGCAGGCGAACCACTAAAATTCGAAGAATAACAAATGCAATAGCAGTGTTTCATCGTCGGATTTTTTTTGTAAACTTGCTGCGAACACACGACAATAAAGTGGTTTTTTGGGTTCAAGACTTGTTCGCTTTTTGTCTTCTACGTGGTCGCGACGCATTAGCTGCGCGTCAGCTCCGCCCGGAAATCGCTCGCAAATCGCTACTGTGATATCGCCCTTAAGTCAAGGTCACACTGTGTTGAATTCACATTCAACATTACCGCCCAAGTTATCCCGGTACCTTTTGCAATTGTGTGTAAAATCGATTTAAACATGAGGGTTTTCCCTTCTGTAAGCTTTACTTTCGAATTGGTCAAAGCTCGAGTTTTCTCCTCGCATCCATCATCACACACTGATATTTTGCAAAAATCATGTCCATTCTTTCTTTGTGACATAAGTGTTGTTTTTTTGTGTTAACGGAGGATTTGCACAGCTTTTTCTCATAGCCTTTTTGTCATTTTGATCAAGTAACACTTCCTATATCTATGTAGACTCATTGACACAATTGCAGATTATTTTATTATTAGTGAATTCAAAGTTAAAAAGAATAATAGTTTGTTGATTATCTTATAGAGAAATGATGAACTGCATTCAGTTTTGTATGTTGTAGTTACTATACACACAGGCACCTTCAGTCTTTACGAAGACTGGTTTGAACATCGTTAAACATTTTCAAAGTAGGTACGTACCTGTAGTTGACAAAATTTATTTGCTGTTTAGTATTCCAATTTAGGGAAACGCTACTTTAAATAAACTATACATATGTAAACGACGAAATATATAAGTAGATATATTGTAAAACCTACACTGCAGCAAGCAAATTAACAAAAAAAATATCAGTATGTCACAACGCACTTATGCCTCATTTGCAAAATACGTAATATCTATTTGCCCGTCAAACATAGAGTAAAATTGGTCTTTTGACCGGAAATATACAAAAAATATTGAATGACGATACATTTTTTGCTAAACACGTTTTATTCGTCTATTGTAACTCTATTGCTTATTTGTATTGTAAACTTCAACTATCGTACTTTAAAAGAACTTCCGTAATGTTGCTACATGTTTGAGCATTATTTTACTTTTGCAGACCTTCATAATATAGAAATAAAGTATAATATGTGTAGTGACCGTAAAGCGTGAATTTGAAGAATTATGTTTTAAATGAGACTGAAATAATCTTAGTTCATATAGCGTCAGTATTCCGCCTGATCTTGACCTCTCACGATATATCTCCGCTTAACGTTTTCTACGCACAATTTTACCTAACAATCGTTACAAGCAGATTGAAATAAATAGTATGTACCACGATTATAGCCCGGTCAATTTAGACATAAAAAAGTGGTAAAATAACAAAAATTCCCGGAAAGCCAAATATTGGTGGAGACCTATAGTTTACCATTACAAATCAAGTTTTAAAAGTCCCCATCGATCCTATGTGTGCTTAAAAAGTTATTCGAGGTCAAAGGTCAAAATTTGAGGTATTTTGTTGTATACAACCAAAGTTGTACATCTTAAAATTATCTACAAAAATGGTAGCAATGATTTTTTCCCTAACAGTTACCATTCCTGAGATACCTAATTGAGGTGAGGAAAGTGTGTTATAATAAATATTTTTTCATAAATTTGATTATGAATTTTATAATTTACTACCATAATTAGAATGAGAAATATTTATTGAGGGTGCAATTATTTACAACGTGGCTGTGCTTCTGATACGTCGGGCTTGTTAGATAACTAAACCGCTATAAAACCGTTAAAGCGGTTATATTGTCAACAATTACGTAAATGAATACATTAATTTACTTTTATATTATGTAAACACTATTGTCTATCGCATCCTACATGAGTGTAGTATTTTCTTATGCTATACATTTTAAACGAAATCCATTGTGTATCTTACATAATTGGTGTGACGCATACCTCATTACTATGCAACTAAAGATTTACATTTTGGAGCGCGCAGAAACAAGTGCACTCTCTATTCCCTTATTCTCATATTCTGATGGGACGATAGTCCGACACGGAAAGAAATCAGGCGCAGGACCGACGGCTTAACGTGCTCTCCGACACTGGGGTGTAACACCGCATAAATAAATAGAAGCGTAAAATAATGTGCATTTGATTTTTTTGTAATAATTTTAGTCTTGTAATTTTTTTCTGAATATGTATCAATTTATTTAAGAAATATAAAAATATATATCATATTCCTTATTGCGCACCTAACGACGCATGCTTTGGCGTGTCCTTAATGATTAAAAAGAACTGTAAATATTTATCTCAGTAGCATCTTTATATACTAGCATTTTGATTGCGAAGCGAGTAATTACGAAGTGTCTTTGTTAGAATGGAATTCGTCTAGTCAATTAAATAATAATTATTATTGTCTTGTTATCTTTTCAGACATGCTAGAATACACTTAGCTTTATGTATATTTTTTGACAAATGTCAAGATTCAATATAGATAGTATACAGCCTGTACCAGTTAGAAATAAAACTTAAATAAACAGTCCTATTTAAGTCGGAATCAGTGGATACAAAATGTTGTGTGTGGCTTTAAATTTTTTACAAGAATACGATCCACTTTTAAGTTAAATATATAAGGAAATACATTTTTCATGTTGTCACAATGTAACAAAGAAACTGGGAGAAAACTAAGGCTAACAGTCGTATGTAGTTCAAGGTAAAGATGCCCGCCTTAGCGCGTCCGTCGTGAGACACAACTCGAAACCTTTGGATTTGTGCCAATTTAATTTGATTTTTAGTACATCCAAACTGTATGTGTGTCAGATGATTCAATTCGCTTGCAAAATATTCATCGATATGCGCCTCGTGCTGTATATAAGTGTTTATTAATAGCAGAAATGTGTGTCCGTTTTGGGTACGTTTCAGGCATTTCAATGTAGAATGACACGTTACAAAAATTTACACTAATTATTGGAGTTGAGTCACTTTAAGTTTTATCATAAACATGCGCGATTAGAGTCCATCCATTGTTTTTAATACAAAGTATATGATATATTTATTGCTTTTGTAACAAAGACAATAAATAAGAAGTTAAAAAATAATAAGAGCTTAACATTATATTATGATTCTGGCTTTGTGACATCATTTTGATCTTTGAAACCTTTGAGTTATATACAAAAGACATCTCATTATCTTTTAGTTTCTTTTCTATCTTAATTTAAAAATGTGTCAATACATACAATAATAAAATACGAATTAGCATTAGTTTGTTACCACATTCGCAACAAGAAAGCTGGGTTTCTCTTCACCGCAATAACGATGACGACTTACTAAAGCTTTGGTTTCTTCGGATAGAGCTGCTGTCTAAGAGCGGTAAATGACATCACTGGAAAATTGACAGCGCATACCAAAATCAAAAAAAAAATCAGAATCAAAAAGTTTTTATTCAAAATAGAATTCCAGGAATTACTTTTTGAACGTCAACAATAAAATCTACCACCGGTTCAACCCTAGCTCTGTCCTGAGAAGAACCAGCGGGCCTCATGTTGTGATATGTAAAAGTAAAAAATATAAAATTACAAATACATTTGCAAATTATTACTGATATAGTACAATACAATTTACGAATTTACAAAAAATATGGTACAGAAACAGTCTGGGAGGAGGGTACTAATCCCAAGATGTGGAATAAAATATAATAAAATCTATTACCTTATAGTATGCCTTACCACACAAACGCTCTTTAACAACTTCTTTAAATTTATTAATCAAAAGTTTTTGGACGCTTTCTGGGATCCTATTGCAGAGGCGTATGCATTGCCCCCGAAATAAATTCTTTACTTTACTAAGTCTATGAAATGGTATGTCTAATTTATGCCTCTTTCTCGTATTTATGTTATGATTATCATTTGTCGTTCTGAATTCACTAATGTTCTTTCTTACATACAAGACCCAACCAACCCAAATGTCGAGGGTTCCTAGAGAACGAAGATTGACACCATAACGAACGTCTGGTTTCTGTGGTAAACATTGTAGAGACGTCATTTACCGCTGTATGACCGCTTTAGGACGGCACTGCTATCCTAGGAAAATACAAAAGTTGAACTCGAGCTATGACTTACAGCCAGCGATTAATGGTCATAAATTCTTGCATGTCTTTTGATACTACAGTACAGAGTCTAAACACAGATTGCTAAAGCGTAGTATGTACAAGATAAGATGATAAAAAATGTATTAAAGATGGCTCATTTTTTATGATAGCGGTTAGCGAACATTGATATGTAAAACAATATTATCTGTAAATAAAATTTAACAATAAGCCTTGGCTTATTTTCCTGTCTTTTTGTTAATAAATTTATAATTATAACTTTATAGAATCGTCTAAAATTATGTTATATCGTTGTTACACAAATTGCCTTTCAACGAACTTGACCGTGCATCATCTAAATATAAATATTATATAATAGAGTAGTTATAAGGATTCATAGTATTCTACACCTTAAGTGTATTCTATTTTTATAACATGCTATCTATAATTTTAATGTAATCAAGTGCACAGCAGCTAATGCTGCGTTATATTATCCGCATGGAATTTATAAATCGAGGTAAACAGGATTGTATAATATACTCTATATAAAATAGCTATATGCTAGCATGACTTCACTTGCTTTTAATACTTATCTTCATTCTAAAGAAACAAAGAAAGATGAACGTTTGAAAAACACTGGTATCTTCTCAATAACTCGACCCCAAAGTCTTGATAGTTAATCTCAAAATTTAAAATTATGTCAATCATTTGTTATGTTTTATACATCCTTATTGAAATTCGAGCTGCTAAAGATCACATATTTCAAAGCTTCATGAATTACGATCGTTTTCAATATCTATCGATGGATTTGGCTACTGGAGATATAACTTTGACATACTTCCGCATGAACTATTTCAAAATTTATCATCAGTAACAATATTCATTCATAGGTAAAATATAGAAAACGGTAGTTAACCAATATAGATCTGCCCATAGACTTAAAGTTACCCTTAAAGTCTACAAAGACGACCTCTTTCGCACATTAAAAAATGTACAGCATTTGCCTTCATTTAACTGATAACACATTTCATGAGTGTTTTTGTGATAATTATATCAAGGACATACCTTTAAAGCAGGTAGCTTAATTAATAATTGATTTAGATTGTGCGATATTTGAATGTGTGAAAAAGTTGTTTTTTTTTGTTTGCAGAAAGACGAAGTGTACCTGAATTTGGTGCTGGAGTTTATACCGGAGACAGTGTACAAAGTCGCGCGTCACTACTCCAAAGATGAACAGACCATACCTATTAGTTTTATAAAGGTTTGTGTTCATTTCATCTCAGATGGCTCTCGACATAAAAGACGGCAACGCAACTGCAAAACGCCCTGGTGTTGCAGCTGTCTGTGGGCGTCGGAAATACCTACACCTGATCCGACTGCTCGTTTGCCCCTAAAAAAGATGACAACATAAAGGCTAACATTTCCAGCCATGAACATCCCGCTAACTGGATGCTCTGCTATATTTCGTTATTACGCCAAATCTAAGGATATAAGGAAGATTATTCAATTGGTAAAAGAAAAAACGAAAAATGGCATAGAACCAAGGTAGCGTTATGTTCATCGCTGGTTTCTATTTTGCGGGAAAAGTGTTTGCCTACAATGCAGCATTTCCACAACCCCTTACAAGGCGCTGTGTACAGTAATCGTTAGATTGATGCAGCTATATTGAGACGATTCTAACGTACACGTCAACAGGTTGAGTAATACCTTTTCATGTTTCAAAACGACCTTGTGATCGCTCACGTAAACAGCGTGATCGCGACCGCTCAAAATTGGTTTGTTTAATCATTTTTACTTTGCCCACTTTGTTTGACCAACTTATTTATTTCGTTTCGCACAACACATTTGCATTTGACGTTTTCTAAATTTCGAATACGTTGTTGGTTTTAGCAATGGATAGGTTTAATAGTGCATCTAATACTATTCAATTCTACTGAGTCTATCCAATTATGCAGTATTTATTATTGTACGATTATTTGTTGTCCAAATGTATATGGATGGCTCCATCACTGGAGCCACCATTAAACGGTACCCTGGCTCAAGACTTACTAGGCAAACTATTCACTAGTCCACTGACGAAAACTTGAATATAGGAGCTCACACAACTTTAAGATCGACAGAGACGAGTCGAGGTGGCTTATCGGCAGGACAAAGTGTGTGTAACTCGTTGTCCAGAAGTTTATGGGTGTGAATTGTCACTTAGGCGGATCACACACGGCACGCGGTTGGCGGCGAGGCGGATCTCAAGTTACATTGGGCTCTATGAAATCCGTTGATACCTAACACACGTACACAGCCAGACCGCGCGGTCGAGCGGCGCCCTCGCCGCGACCGCCTCTCCGCGCGGCCGTCCGCGCGGAGAGGCGCGGCCTCACACACAGGCAACCGCGTAACCGCGCTGATCAAGAATTTCAATTTTAAAAAATTTTAGGTATCAACGGATTTCATAGAGCCCAATGTAACTTGAGATCCGCCTCACCGCCAACCGCCTGCCGTGTGTGTCCGCCTTACTGACTCTGACTGTTGGTTGAGCCCTCGAAAGCAACAAACCCACTTTCGAGTGTAAGGAAACGACTCAAAAGATACGATCATTTTACCATCCCAGACCACCAAAGTCGTTTTTACCCTCCACCATCCACATAATATGTTGTATGTATGTAAACTGGCCTCCAAAAAAATCGACCCACCTACGTTTTTTCGCAAAAAAGTGTCTTATGGGTTTTCACTACAATCGATAGATATTTGTTATGTTGATAATGAAGAAATGCAATTATGGGGTTGTAAAAACCTTAAAAAATTCACATGAAACGGAATATTTTACAAAAAATGTGATGAGATAATGAAACCATAATATTTGGCGAAATTAACGATTTTACTATAATCGGCATAATTTACGTTTTTAACCATTTAAAACATTTTTACTTTACGTTTAGTATGGTGTGTTTCCTCCTCTTGCTTTGATGACTGCTGCCATACGCCTATTCAGCGAACGGATAAGCTTTTTGATATCTTCTTGAGGGGTCTGTTCCCATTCTTCCGTTAAGGCGGCTTCCAGCTGATCTAACGTCTCTGGAACTGGATTCCGGGCTCTAACCTTCCTTTTTATCTGGTCCCAAAGATGCTCGATCGGATTTAGGTCCGGACTATTGGCTGGCCACTGCATAACTGGTATGCCAACCTCCCCAAGATATTCCATTACTGTTCTGGCTACGTGTGGTCTTGCGTTATCGTGCATGAGCTGGAAATTTTCGCCGATATATCCCGCGTAAGGCATCACATGTGGTTCCAGAATATCCGTTATGTAATTTTCAGCATTAACCGCACGATTCCGAAAGAAAACCAGCTCCGTACGTCCGGTTAAAGAGATGCCTCCCCAAAACATTGTAGAGCCTCCACCAAACCTGACTGTTTCTCTTAAGCAGCACGGAGCATAACGTTCTCCTGTTCTTCTCATGACGTTACGACGTCCGTCAGAACCTACAAGGGACATTCGGCTCTCGTCACTGAACAGAGTTGTCTCCCACTGACCGAGATCCCATTGGATGTGTTGCCGAGCAAATTCTAACCTTGCTTGCCGGTGAGATGCAGTGAGTTTTGGTCCCGTGGCTGGCTTGTGTGGTCTGAGGTTTTGCTCCCGAAGTCTTCTTCTCACCGTATTCTCACTTATAACCACTCCTCGAGTTTCCCTGAGCCTGCCCTGCACATCAACAGCAGAAAGATACCGATTTCTCAAAGAAGTCAAGGCAATAAAACGGTCATCCGTCGTGTTTGTGACACGTCCTCTTCCAGATCCTGGTCTGCGGCGGTACTCTCCCGTCTCTAAGTATCGTTTATATACTCGACGCACTGCTGACCGACTCAAATTTAATCTTCTTGCCACATTTCGCTGACTTAGCCCTTCACGAACGAGAGCTACCACTTGAGCGGCTTCTGTTTCAGTTGTATCCATATTTTATGGTTAAAAGCAATGAATATGATTACAATAACAAAGGATTTAAACCACTACGATGAACAGAACCAAGTATACTGTGCGACAAAAGTTCGAAAACTAACCGTGCACTCTATACAAAAATCATCAATTTTTACAAGTGTTCTTAAAATGTTTCAATAACCCGCTATAGCACTTGTATTCCACTAAAACAATGTCAAGTGGCTACTCAGATGTTAATTTATAACGCACAAGCAAAAACATACAAATATGTCAACGCATACTTAAGATAACTTTTTTGTTACTCAAAATTTGCGGGTGGGTCGATTTTTTTGGCGGCCAGTGTATATTGATAAATATTTTTTAATACATCTCTATCTGTAATCTAGTAGAAATGCATTACTCCCTTTTTATCCTTATTATTAAAAGTATTTATAAACTGCTATTCGACCTTCATATTTACAAGACAGTCATGTTAAATAACAATATTTTATTACATTGAACTAAAAGGAAAATATAAATAATGCGGCATTCTTCTTAGATAATGCATTTTCCTTACCTAATAACGTGCAATGATACTTTCTTATATCGTTGGCTGTATTGCTTTTTTTTTTGTGATTATTCTTTAAAGTCCTTACCCATGGCAACTGGAGGCCATTTTAATTTTTTTTTTTTCTTCTGACGTTTCAGAAGGTTTATATGGACTGAGATGACAGATGTCGTAAGTAATAAAATTACTCGAAGATTTATAATTATTTAGTTAAATAATTATCTTTGGGTAGTTTTAATAATCTATGATTTCAGGACATCTGTCGTCTTAGTCCACCCGTGCCTATAGTTGCTTTTTGCGTTCTTTTGGAACGTAGGGATTTTAAAATATTGAAATAAACCGCGATAATAATCCGTTGAAATGGTTTTAAAACATTTTTATTCATTCATTTCATTTGAAACTGTTTGAACAGAAAACTACAGTATAAGGGGGCAAACGAGCAGTCGGAACGATTTTCACGACTACCGCCATATACATCCGCTTTTCCGCTCCGCTCTTTCTTCCCTCCTCCAAGCTCACAACGAGATCACACAACGAACTAATACAGTTCTTCCCGCTTCCAGCTATACATGTACCAGTTGTTCCGGAGCCTCGCGTATATCCACTCGCTGAGCATCTGCCACCGGGACATCAAACCTCAGAATCTGCTGCTCGACCCCAAGACAGGGGTGCTCAAGCTGTGCGACTTCGGCTCGGCCAAGCACCTCGTGCGCGGCGAGCCGAATGTTTCGTACATCTGCTCTAGATACTATCGCGCCCCCGAACTCATATTCGGCGCCATAGATTATACAACAAAAATTGGTGAGTCTTTTTTTTAAGTACCTAAAACGGGCTGGCACTTTCGATAGCAAAACACTCACGTAAAGTCATGGTGCTGTTTTTACTTTTCGCTCGTTTCGATTTCGATTAGTTAATAAATCTGAATTTGAAATGTATCTCGCTTTTCATTCGCTGTCTACATCCAGTGGAGAATCAATAAAAAGAAACCGCGTAGATAGATTTTTTCCCGTGATTATGAGATTATGGCATAACATAAAAATTATATTCTGTACTGAAAAAGAAAAACACATTGAAATTTAAGTAAATTGTTATCGATAAACGACACTAAAAAGGTTTAATAGAAGAAGATCGAAAAATAAAAGTTGGGTTATGTCGTAATGAATATATTTAGACTTTGGAGTGGAGTCTTTGCAACGTCTTTTTCAGAGAGATCTTAACCCCTCTAATTTGTTTCTCTGCCATTTTTCATCCGTCTCTTAAATTAGTCACTTTTATGCTAGGTTATTAGATTATTACTAGATTTTTGTATGTACCTACCTGTTAACTAACCTAGTAACAGGTTACCAGTAAGACAGTTGGATATTTATATTTTTATTAAATGAAAACAAATTCAAAACATAATCATAAAAAGTCACATCAATATCAACACGCGACTCCCCTGGGACAGGCATCGCGACGTACAGTTTGGGAAGCCCTGGTATAGAATCAAGTTAGCGGGGTATTTATTGTTATTGTCGTATTAAAGACGTGATGATTGGTAATGATTGTTTCATATTCGTTTACTATTTGTCAAAGTGTTACACTGCCGTATTAGATATGTTGCTCGAGTGGTATCTATCGAGGTCGCGGTCTAGTTGTGATTCGGAGTACGATAATATATTACATTCTCATGTCTGTTTTGTTAATTTTTGTTGTTGAAACAGTTTGATCTATGTGCGTCTAGCTAAGGGAACGGGGGAAGTATTTTTTTTATACCACGATGGTGGCAAAAAAAGCATACGGCCCACCTGATGGTACGTGGTTACCGTAGCCTATGGACGCTTGCAACACCAGGGACATCACATGCGCATTGCCGACCCTTTAAGAACCTATTGACTCCGCTCTTGAAGAACTCCATCTTGTAGCCCACGTAGCACTGAGATGCAAGTAATTAGTGACCACTGACCATACAAACCGATGCTGTTTTTAAAAAGCGGTGCTATTGCCACATTTCAGCTCAATCTGGTCGGCGCGACCGGTCACTATAATCCGGCCAATGTGAATGAGAGATACCAAATCTCTCATTCACATTTGCGGTATTATAGTGACAGTTGTTGTCGCGCTATTATTTTTCCGTGTTGTTTCAACCGTGAGATACTTGTTATCAAACCACCAACGATGCCCGATTAAGCTTACATTTTCACTTCAACATGTAATTAAGTAAAACGTAAAAGAAAATAAAAATACTGATAGTTATATGAATTATTCAGATATGTTAAGTACAACGCATTAATTTGCTACGCGGTGTAAGCAAATGTAGCCAAGTGCAATGCGACACGCATCAGATAGAAAATCTAGGTATCGGTGAAAAAATCTCGTTTAATATTTGCAGATGTTTGGAGTGCGGGATGCGTCGTCGCCGAGCTGCTGCTGGGGCAGCCGATATTCCCCGGGGACTCGGGCGTGGACCAACTGGTCGAAATCATAAAGGTAATATTCGAAACGTGTAAATATTGAATATTACAAAAAAAAAAACAAAAACAAATAGGTACTGGTAGTGCCGATCCCTGATTGTACTGGCCCATTGATGCTGTAATGGTGCAGGCACTGTCTTTTACCTGGCATGGTACTCTTCAAGCACTCTCTTAGGGCTCCTTGTAAGTCTGCCTACCCACAAAACAGGAATATACGTGGAAATGTCTTGATTGCAAACGCACGTATCTGCGGGTTTACGTGATTATAATAACTCCAGCACTTATAAACTGGCGTATAAGTAGCTACCTTATTCTTCTCTTGGAGTAATCAAATTTAAAGAGGCTTGTGTGGACTGTAGCCATAAGCCATTGATAATAAACTAAATCTTATACATTAATAGCGTAGGCTAATTTTTGCCCAGTTATGATAGAACGATATGCACATACAAGATCGGTTATGGTCTCTTTTTGAAGATCTTCAACCGTAGACGTGCAGAAAAATGAAGTGGAGAATAAATAAAGTAAAGTAAAATAAAATACAAAATAAATTGTTATCGACAAGCTACTGTCAAGTGAAATGTAACTTGTCACTCAACATTTAATTCAAAAAGGTTTTTCGCAAAAACGCTAAAGTTTCCGTCCCAATCCATTACCGCCTCACTCAATTGTTTGCCACAACTTCCAGGTACTAGGCACCCCGACAAGGGAACAGATCCGCGAGATGAACCCCAACTACACGGAGTTCAAGTTTCCACAGATCAAGAGTCATCCATGGGCGAAGGTGAGAGTTATTTAATTTTTTATATATATATAAAATCTTATGTTTGTCTGTATGACCTTTATAGAAACTATGCATTTGATCATGTTTATCAAAATTATACATGAGACCACGAAGGTTTCTGATTTAGGATTATTTAAAATTTAAACCCCTAAAAGGGTGAAACAGTGGGCTAAAACTAGTGATGTATTAAAATCACGTGTCAGGATGTTTGTTCCGGCTAATCATTTATACTCCTGGAGCGATTTCAATGAAATTCGGCACAGTTATTTAATATTTTCATCACTTAAAATATATATTTCGATTATTTATTGCCACAGCATAGCCTGTCCGTTCTGCTAGTATTGTATACAAGACGACATATATCATTAACGTGGATCCATACACGCTTATAGATATTGACCTACAGCAATTGTGATGTCTGGTTGCTAGTAGCTAACTTGTTTGCTCTGAGTAAGAATCACGATTTTACATTATTAATCTCAATTAGTGCCTTTCGCTGACGTACTAATGTCCATCTATCGATAAAGATCATAAGGGGTCAGATTGGAACAATTTAACACGATGGAATGAGTATGTAAATACAACTGCCAATAAAAAAACAAATGTGAGCTATTTTTCTGAATGCCCTTGGATCTAGGGCTCGTCCATTAAATTAAGTAATGTATTTTAGGTGCATTGGGTTTCACAAAATCTCTATCATGTATTTTTTCCAAAGTTAATTGGGAATAAAACCTTTTTCATATGTACCGCTGTTGTATGAGTTGCAGTAACGTGTAAATAAGTGACCCTCACAAACAGACAAAAAATTGCCTAAAAGGCCTCAAATTAATGGGCGCAATTAGAGTGTGAAGAATACATACATATATTTGATATGGTAGAACGCGGGAAAGTACATCCACTGTATATACAATTGCGCGAACAGCTACGTCGCCTGCGTTCTGCATTGATATAAATGATCATGTAATCATCATCAAGTGTAAATGATAATTTATAGATGGCTCTTTTATTTCTGTCCTGTCGGTTGCGTTGTGTGACAGTCGTATAAGTTGGACGTGCCAATTACCATTTAGTTTACAGCACTTCATAAACAATAATGAAACTAGAGATAGGAAACTTTGATGTCTGTGTATCGTGTATTTCCTTTTTGTTTTAAGTGCTGTAACCTTTGTAGGTATGTTTCCCTAATAAACAATAAAAAAAAATATGGTAATATTTTTTGTATGGGGAATACTAAATAATTTCCTACAAGTTTTATAAATTGAAAAGATTTATCTTATTGTAGACGTAGACTTGCAATAATTAACCTATAGCCATACCAATTCTAGGAATATGAAACAAATGTCTGACTCTGGATACTGAATCTAAGGCCAATTAAGAGAAATTAGACGACCACTCCCCTAATAAATCTAATGGCTAGGAACTGAATGAAACATGTTTCATTTGTACGTAGGTGTTGTACGGGACTATTTTACTTAACCTTAATAACATTATATTTGAATTATTTGAATAATAGTAATTTAAATACAACTGTAAATCTTCGAAACATTAACCTTCATTTTTTTACTATAACATTAAGACTATTATTGATTTATTTTTTTAAGAAGTATTCTTAAAACATATTTCATTTTGTTGCAACAGAAAAATACTCAGAATATTTGAGAAAAACGTCCTTTACAGTAAGAATAATGAAAACACAAAATTTAAGGTTAAATCTCTTTTTTTGTCCCCCACAAACAACTAGGAAACATCTTTTGTCTTGATAACATAAAAGTGTACACGGTTGATATATGCAAGTTTCTTTATAGCGCTATAATTTTAAAAATTAGATTAGACTTCTATAGATATTATTCGATAGATCTGTGGACTGTATATCTTGTAGATTGTTCAGTAGTGTTTTTTTTAGTATCTATAATTGATATGTTATAAGAGCACAACTGGTTTGTGGGTGTGGTGACTCAACATCCTGATCATTACAGTACATGTTGGAGCGAATGACGATGCCCAAGTCTCCCACTGACCACCAGCGCATCCGAGTAAGAGATTGCTCTTAACATTCACTAAATGCCTTTATTGCTGTAACGGTTTTGATGTAGTCGTAACAATTCTCACAAGTGCAATACCTCTGTAATATAACATGTTTCATAATAATAATTTACAATTAAATATTTTAATACTGTTTTATCATTGTTGACATAATCTACCTATAAAACTAAAAAAATAAATAAAGATACTAGTTATTTTAAGGCCGTTTAATTAATCAAAACATCTCATTTTAAAGTCAACAACATCTCATTTTAAATTTATTATTTATACGAATGTAACACATTTAATTGTTGTAAATAAAGGCATTTAGTTTGTTCGCATTATGGATTGATATTATACGAAAGGCTTACATCATTGAATTTTTTTTGGCCCACACTTAGCTTCCGAATTGTTTTAGCGATAATTCTATGCATTTGAATGTTTCACTCTTCGTCACTATTAACAGGCTTCTCTTACGATGAAGTCAACATCTTTGCCTGCTTTATGTATTACATAATGCGAATAAAATGAAACGGACAGTTTAAGACTGGCATGACCTAACAGTCCCTGTATTGTGTATTCATTTTGACAGATGTACAGACTGGGTTTGGGCTTGGGTAACATAGTAATTTCAATTAGAGGGAATGTCATGCTTTCGCTTACATGATTCCGCCTCGAAAGTGACGACAGCTGTCATTCATTCACAACATGTGTGTTCGTGTAATTTGTTAGTTTCCGATGGCGTATTGGAGATGTCGAAGAGGCAAAACACCTGTATAACAATTATGTGGATATTTCGAGGTGACGGTAGCCATAAAAAGGGTTCTCCTTTTCCCCCTTAAACCTACTGTAAAGTCTATTCGTCGTGACACATTTCTCTGTTATCGTGTCTCCAATCACGAGAAGGTATTCCGAATAAGCTTTCAATCACATTTTTTTTAATACAGAGACAGATTCCATAGCATTCAATCAAGAAATAATTTTAATCAAGAACTAGCAAACTCCTAAGTCCTAGGTGGTCTATGCATCAGTTAAAATGATACACAATAGGCCCTGTGGTTATAATAACTTGTCACTGCCTTCAAAGCCGTTTGTTGGTGTTTCAGTGTGCATATGTACTACTCACTCTCTTGTTTGTAATTTTGTTGTTAATGGTAAGGTCACTGTACCCACGTTAAAATCACTGCGAAGTGAGACTTAAGAAATATACAAATATCACGAGAGGTACCTATGTCCATTATAGCTTGAATTTGCAAGAAATTTTGTATATTGTTGTTATAGTGGCAACAGAAATATACTTTTTGTGAGAAACTTAACTGTCACAGTTCTTGAGATACAATCTGGTGACAGACAGACGGATGGCGGTGTCTTAGTAATAGGGTGAGACCATATTGCTATATTATTTTTACCCGAAGCTAGTACTGGCTCTGTAGGTTATTTCAGGCGCCGTTGATTTTGAGTATTAGGGTATATAGATTGTAGGTAATATACTCGTAGACTGCTTTATTGTAATTTATTAATACCCATTTGAGACTTTCTACGGCTTAATCGAGTCTAGTCTATCACTCTTAAGATTCCCTTAAGTCTTCCTTTAAGATTTCTTTCACAGGGGGCGTTTTCGAGCTAATGAAAATAGCTCGAAAAAAATGTCTATCTTATGACGATGAGAAAATGTACAGAAACCGTCTCCATACAATAGATATCGAAATTACCTATGCTTATTTTTTTATAAATTATGCTTAAGATGACCCATTTACACACATTGTTGAGTCCCAAATGTTATAAATATACATTTGGGTCCCCCCTAATATATAAATATCGGTGCTTATTTATATTATAAAAATAATTATCGAAATAAGCACCGATATCCAAAATTGATAACAGGATGTCTTATTGCTCGTAACATGAAATATAAGAGGGATGTGCTAATTAATTAAATCAATCATGCTTTCAATTGAGTAAATATTTAATAATAAACGATACCTTCTGATCCTTTAGTTATATAGACTAAAAAAGCTTTCATGCAAAAAGCTATGATGGAATCGAGTTCAATAATACCTATAGATGCGATACGATGTCTTATGACTGCACCTCTTACAAGACAAAAAAGGCAAAAAGGCATTCTCATTTCTTTGTGATCACATGGATAGGGCCTTTTTTTAACGTCAATAATAAATAAGACAAGCAAAAACACGGCTAGCGCTTTGTATATAATTTTTTATTCTTACAAATAAGATTTTTTATTTTAGGATTCTTTCTAAGACCCAAGGAGAAAGTAAAATATCATTTGCATCTTGAATTCGACTCATCAAATACAGAGTTTGGTCATTTTCGAAAAATCAATAGGTAAAATATTCGAAAAAGGAATACTTTTCTGCATTAGCAATAGCTAATGACATTGATGTCATTACATAAAAACTAGAAAGAAAGAAAGAAAGAAAACATTTATTTGAGCACAACACAAAAGACTCACACAACTTTTTAAATGTTTAATTAATCGCAATATATTAGTTTTATTGTAATGAATCAGCTGGCGAAGAAATGTATCAGGGCTCAACATGCGAAGCGCGATTACCGACTGTGATCCTAAAATAGGGACGACAATGACGTTTATACAATATTTCCGCTCAGATATAATGTTTCGATGTAGCTTGATGTATGGGTGTGTAAAGCCAGGTCGCGAAGTAAAACGTATTTCATTGTTAACCTATTATAAAAAAAACTGTGTTTATAATGTATTCCATCTCGCTTGCACAACCTCGTGCGAGGGAGACACTTTATATGACGTGAGATTTTGTATGAGGTAGTGCCACGCTGCATCCATGCCATGCATGCCGGCTAGTCGGGCTGGCACGACCGGGGAGGTGCCTCTTACTTACACGATACCGGCGTAAAGTGACCCTTGCCCTCTTATACTATAAAAACTACTATTACTAGTTCAGCGGGCTACGTATTTCCCTTCCATAAGACTGTCCAGTATAAAAAACTCATGCGTGTGCGTGCAGGTGTTCCGCGCGTGCACGCCCCCCGACGCCATCTCGCTCGTGTCGCGGCTGCTCGAGTATACGCCGGGCGCGCGCCTGTCGCCGCTGCAGGCCTGCGCGCACGGCTTCTTCGACGAGTTGCGCGAGCCCGCTGCGCGCCTGCCGTCCGGCCGCGCGCTGCCGCCTCTCTTCAATTTCACCGACCACGAGCTGAGCATACAGCCGTCGCTCAACGATTTCCTCAAGCCGCGACTCGTGCCCGACGCGCCCGCGCAGACCGACCACGACACTACAGGTTTGTGTCATGTACAATTTACACTAAGGGCCACAGCACACACTATGCTTTTAGACGGCGACCGGTGATTTTGCGACTGCATCAATGCTGCATCATTATTTAGCGACTCCAGTCCAGTCGCGGCATCGGAATCGCGCGATTTATCGACTGCTCCTATACGAAACATTCGCAGTTGCTTTGCGACTAAATCGCTACGTTCCGCGTTTTTAAGTCTCGTCGCTGCATTCAGCTTCTAAAAAGCGTCTAAATCGCAGATCGCCGATGCTAAACGTATCGTGTGTGCTGTCGCTCTTAAAGCTACTCTGTGTAAGGGCTGGTACACAATAGGACTGAAATTATTTTTTTACGTTGATCAACGTAGCAACCCAAAGATTTCTACGTTGATGAACTAGAAACCGACGGGATTCTACGTTGATCAACGTTAAAAAATTGTGTCACCTCACGACAATGCAAAGTGCCACGTTGTCCGTATCGCCGGTGCCGCATGTTGAATTACCGCACTCAAATTCGAGTTTAGAATTTATTCATTGTTTGTGTTCTTTACTGCTACCTTGCTTACCACACTAAAGGTTGTTCGCACGCTATAACGACTCGAC
>LUGF01050512.1:115225-128367 GCA_001625245.1 Calycopis cecrops
AGTGACCTGAATGTTCGAAGCGATGTCACCGAGACGTCAATATTCCCACTGAATTCTCACATTCACGATTTTGCGTGCACGTCTTACGTTCACGTCACGAGAATTTCCGGTTTATTTCGAAAAATTTCGAATATAATTTAAAAATATTTCGAAATGGGGTTGACTTATATAAATTATTTAAAGTGAAAAGAGTTTTCTTATTGCTAGTACTGTAATAATAAATTTAATAGTGAGTGAAATTTGTATTTTGTTTTAATTTGTTTTTACAGAATTTGAATACACCGTAACACCCATATCGTTGTTAGTTATGAATGAAAATAACATAATTATAAAAGTAAATATTAAATGAATAGTAGCATGGTTTTTTTATTTTACAACTAGATAACCCCCTGTTCTCAGCTTATTATCTATACCTACCAGAATACATTGCATGTTAAGTTTTTTATATTTCTAGTATCATCTTAGAAAAGGGCATTTCTAGATCAAAAAATGAAAAGTGAAGTAATAGTACATATCTTTGATACTATAACAAATTATTATTTTTATCGTATTAAAGTAATTATTTCATCGATTTGCGTGTATGCGCACGAAAGTACTGCCGCCAAACCTATTATCTATCAAGGAAACCTAGCACCGGTTTCACAGCTTTCTATTAAAGTCCCGGTTAGCATATTAGGAACTTATTGGCAAATAAACTACAAATTTCGATTTCAGAGGTGAGAGGCATTTGTGTGGCGTTGCAGCCAAGGGTTAAGTGTTGAGTAGCTATTTACCACTTTAATAATAAGCTGTGAACCAGGCCTATTTATATTGTAATTAGACATTTGGCAGACAGTAATACTAATTAACAATAATATGACCAGTTGGTCATAATGACTACCAGAGAGATGGATTCTATTAGTTGCATGCTTGTTACAAGCTTTTAATTTTATATACTGTAGCATAATACTAAGCTACCTATATTGGTTGTAAGAAGGAGAGAGGTGAGATCTTCAGTTCTACAGAGAGCATATTACCTATGGGAAAGGAAGGAGACGCTGCAGTTGTAAAACTTACCACTTAAGTATCTTATTAAAGCTTCTTCAGTCAGAAAGCGGTATCGCAACGGAACGGTTGCGCCACCAATAAAGAAATCTTTTCGATTCGACCAATAAAAAATCGCAAGTGTTTCCTTAACGGAATCTATTATATCTGATTTTTTTATCATTAAAGGCCATAAAATACCTTTATTCGCCATGTGTTCGCTTATTAGAGCCACCGAACACATGCTACATTTAGCAGCGGTGAATGGAGATTTAGACTTAGACACTTTTTAAAAGCTGAACAGCGACCAGCCGCTCCCCAGCGTACATTTAAAAACGCTGAACGCGGCGATTTATTCGCAAAGCGACTGCAAGTGTTACAATATCGAGCATCGTAGCAGTTGCTAAAACGCGTGTTTCCGATACCGCGACTGAACGCAGGTAGTCGCTAAATCGTGATGCAGCAACGATGCAGTCGCCGATCGCTGATGCTAAAAGTAGCGTGTGTGCTGTCGCCACTAAGCCATGACCAGGTCGCGACGCATTTGCTGCGTGTCCCCGCTACAGCGGATATCCGCTCACAGACTGCTAGTGTGATACCACCCTTATGTTGTAGGTATATTAATATGGTCTGCACAGACGAGGGATTTTTGTCCGCGGCGGAGAAAAAAGTATGTTGCGCGAAAAAAAGTCCCCCGCGGATTTACTGCATACTCAACGCATACGGTGTGCAATCATTAGTTGCCCGGAACATGCCTCACAACGCGGACTAAAGTAAAGTATGGATTGCTTCGCTTAGTCACTAGAGTTCTGTCCGGTCCGTTCTCTGCATGTCCTCGGTTATCCGGGGGACTTTTTATACGCGGTACTTTTAATCCCTCGTTTGCGTTAGTCCATACAGTTGTAAAAGTTCTATTTTAGCGGACAAAAAAGTTCGCGGACAATAGTCTGCGCAGGCCATTAGGGTTCTGCCTACTGGGTCACTAGGGTATGGAATTGACGAACACATAGAAATACATAGAATACTGTCACTTACGTGTTAGAATATGAAAGTGGAGGAGGAAGAAGGAAGACTCGTGATAATTATGGTGTTCATACACGTGTTATAGAGAACAATAACCATATGCGTGTTTTTTAAAGTGTAGGGGAGAAAACGAACAGTTTGAGCCATTTTCAAGACTGCTGACACCCATAAACATCCCCCTGGAGGTTATATAGATGCGTTGCCCTACTTCCTCTCCTTGGACAACCGAATACTTACACTTCGCACAGCGATCGCTTTACGCCTATATCGTGTAAGCAAAATAAACCTTTCTGGTCGTGCCGGCCCAATTCGGCTGCAATGCAGCGTGGCTCTACTTCTTTAAAAATGCGCATGTTAGAACTATGCATCGAGACTACTTATTTACTTCCTGTGTGGCGACTGTAGCAACTACTACAACAGCACTGCTGCAAATCGATATTAATTTATCATCAGGTAAACAAGTACCTAGTAGGTACTACCACGGACATACCGACTGCTATCATGAGAAAGAGCTCTTACATGTCATCATCATCATTTGCAATGATGGATATAGTGAAACTAAATTATCATGAATAATATATTTCACGTTGGTACATTAGTGATTTTGACGAAAAGCATATCAAACAGCGGTTTATTTAGAAGGGTTTTGATTTCTTACTGCACATCTTTGGTATTTTCACGCCAAAAATCTAAATAAAACTTTCTGGGAATTGGGATGAAGTGCCTTTTAAAAAGTAAGTATGTTCATTCCTCCTACAATACTAAAGGTATCTTGTATAAATAACGAACTTTGCATGAATATATCAAGTAAAATGTTGTCATGGTAAGTATAACCTCAACAACCTAGCCCAGAATTGCTAACTTAGGGCCTTGTGAATTCTTTTCTCTTACTTAGTCTTTTACTCCCTGATTTACAGAGGTAATAATCTGACCTCACCGACGATATTGCTGCAATTTACTATAAGTACTTTATCTAAGGCATAGACAATACTTAAGTACATAATGTAAGTATATAACTCATTATAATTATATATATCCGGCCTGTGGTTATAGGTTAGTTAATAAAATATTTATTTGCAATAAAGCAAAATGTGTTTTAATGTTTTACCAGAGTAATACTAGATCCCAAGTTAAACCAACCAGATCCCAAGTAATCGCGCACAAGTTACAACTTACAGGTACCATATAATATGCAAACAATCCCGTTTTTATTTATTATCAATCAAAAATATAAAGCAATCCAGACTATTTATTTGGATATGGACTGAACTGATAGGACGTAGGTAGTAAAGAAATTTTACTAGCAATAAAAATTATGCGTTAAAACTACTGACAAGATTATAAATATTTTAATACCTATTGTATACCCAATTGACCAGTCGTATATTTTAATAACAAGGGATATACAGGATTATTTTGAAATCATCTGCATTAAATAGCAAGCATCTGTCCAGGTGCTCAAAATACGAAATAATAGGTACGATTATATTTTAGTCAATTAAACTGTGCAATGTTTAATATTAACTTTGTTCTGAATTTACCGCCGCTAATTTTGAAGTTTTTAGTTAATTGTTTACAAGAAAAACAACAATTAGGGTCTCTAAGCTAGTTATGGTAAGTTATAATAGTTAATTGTTGGTTCTCGAAATATTGTTCAGCTATAGTTTACGTTGAAGTAGAATGTAGAAGAAAAGCTGAACCCTATTCTAATACATTTTTTTCTTGTTTCTAAACTACCTGCGACGTTGATTTAGATGGCAAACAGTCATGAATCTCATAACTAAAGAAGAGGGAATCAGAATGTCAATGTCAATGTTAAATGCCAAATAGTTGATAGAATTCTACCTACCATTTACCAAATTACAAACAAAAAACAAAAAACCAAATTTTTATGATGTTTAGACTTTTAAAATGTTAAAGACTAGTATTGACTATAGTGCAATTTAAAGTTATGATAAATTATATACGATCACTATACTATTCATACTTCTAATACAATTAATAATATAGATAATACGAAAAACCTGTGTTATTTTGCTTTGTAATCATGCATGAGGCGTATGAAGTATTTCATTTGCACAATGCTACATTCCAAATCGAAACAATTGCTGCTTATGGTATGATCTTATTCTCTTTCTATAGGAGTTTATTACAATACTGTATGTATTGTGATTCATTTAAGATGTCAATAACTAGTATTCTACATGCTACTAGAACATATTTCTATCTTTTTATTAAATGTTTTTTTAAATTACAGATGATTACCTCTTTTTGGGTACGCGTCAGGGATCCTTGTTGATGTACTCTTTGAGTTTCAATAATGAGACCCAAAAATATGAATTACAAATGCTCAAGTATCATAAAACCTTCAGCAAAAAACCTATTCAACAAATTGAAGTCATCCCAGGTTGGTTTTATTAAAAAATAAATTATATTATTTCTAAAAATTAAAGCAACTAAGTACACAGACAAAGCTCTTTAAAGTATTATCATTCTAAAGAATGAAGTGTAGGTCAATAAGGTCCTAAAATGTAGGGCACAAATACCCCTGACTACTCAACTTAACTCAAGTAGAACTTGAGTATCTCTCTTACAAACACAATGTTTAGTGAGGCTAATAAAATAATAATAAATATGTTCTTTTTACAAAATATACTTATAAAGATTTCATGTCAGTGTTAACTAGAAGACTGGTAATATCAGTTGCCTAAGACCAGGAAATGAAGAATATTGCTGATGATTATAGCAGATATATCATAAAGTTTAAGAAAATTAACAACTATTGTTTGCCATGTATTGCTGTACATGCTAAAGTTTTAAACTAACTTAATTTTTTCAGATGATAACTTGTTGATATGTCTAACTGACAATATTGTATCTATTCATCATATAAACCGTCTAAATGTGGCACTGGGGCAGACATTTGCTGATACGAAGGGGGCGTCTCTTTTTGCTATAGCTAAAAATGTAAGTTCACGCTAAAGTTAATAAATAATTGTCAACAAGTTATGAAAAGTATAATATATCAGCTATATTTTATGCCCTTAGATGCCCACAATAGCTGTATCACCCGTACAACATTTGAGAATATATGTAAAGTAGAATATTTTATATACAGTAGAACCTCTCAAGTCTAACATCAAGGGAGACGCCAAAAAATTAGAGTTATAAAGTTTTCAACTTTTTGTCGAATCAAAATCCGCCTAAGAGTTTGAGGTTTATTCTTATAAATTTTGAGTTAGACAGGTAAAATAAATAAAAATTCAACTTGCAGAGGTGACAAACATATGTATTTTTATTTACATGTATTACATACAAATCAACATTATTTCAAATCATTTTAAAATAAAAAATAATGCATTAAAAAAAGTCAGTAATTTTTTTTTGCCTTGTATAATTTAGTTGTTCTCTATCTATAGCATTGTCTAATCTATACAGAGCAGAAAATTCTTCTTCTTCAGGGTTGCTGGTTTGCTCTATAAAATTACGTAAGGTATTCAATGCGGTTCGCACCTCTTTGATGGAAACCCATGGAGCGCATGTACTATTCACGTCTTCTATGTCATTAGTATCGGTTTTATGAGCTACTGAATCGATAATTTCTTCATCTGATAATGTCCCAGCAGTCATAACTCCATCACACGAAACAAAATCCTCAAAAGATATTCCTGATTCAGATACCACTGTGTTACATTCTGCATGAGGTGAAACAGAAATATCTTCGGTTTCAGCTACTACTGTTTTACTTTTCCATTTGTTATAGTTTTTAATGTTGACACTTGCACTTTCCCCACAAACTTTTTTAAAAACGAGATCCTGTCTACTTTTGAATTTTTCTAACCATCCATTACTGGCTCTGAAATTGAGTCCCAATGATTTAGAGAATATTAAGGCTTTTTCTTGTAACAGTGGTCCACTAACACTGATATTTTGGCTGCGACACTGCTGAAACCATTTAAGTAAGCACTCCTCCAAGCCTGGATATTCTGGAATTCGTCGTCTTTTGCAGGACAAACTTTGACCGTTTTGTATTTTTCTCATGATGTCCGATTCATTTTTTATTATTGTTGAGAGAGTACTCATTGGCAGGCCAAATTGTTCAGCAACATCTTTCTTCTTTTGACACCTCTTCACAGCTTCGAGCACTTCTAATTTTTCAGCAAGATTCAAAGTTTTTAGTTTACGTTTCACAGCACTCATGTTAACTGTTGTACTAATTGATGTGTATTGCAGTAGAACGAAACTACTTCTGACAGTAGTTAAGTCGAAAACAAATTATGCACAACTTGCTTAGCTAACTAAACTTCAAAGGAAATCAAAATTGAACACCTGACACCTGACCCTAAGCAAGCAAACACGTGTTTACGTGAGTCATAAATTTATTATTGTATACTCCTAAAATGTTATCTAAGAAACAATAGTGTAATACATTGTCGGCAACTTATTTTTCTTCGAACAATAGAAGTAATAAATTCCAAATGATCGAGTTGTAAAGGTTGTAAAATAAAACGTTGCTATGTTCGAGATACAGAGGTCAAATTTAATTTTTCGAGCTAAAGAGGGAAAATATGTACCAAAATGGCTTGGAGGGACTCGGCGATTATTTCGACTAAAAGAGGGTCAAGATTTCGAGTAATGGAGGTTTTGGTGTTTGAAGGGAGGGGAACAAAACATTTTTTCGAGATTGTGAGGTTTTCGACTTATCGAGGTTCGACTTAACGAGGTTCTACTGTATTTAAAAATGGTATACTACCATCACAACTAGTTAGGTACCTCTTTCTCACACAATATACCCTTGCACAGTGTGTAATTTTGGCTTAGTTGCGGTCATGTATAGTTTATGTGTTCATTCAATAGCTGTTAGTATTTTAAAGGTTAGAGGAAAACACCGAAAGATTTTTTTAAACTACTTTTGAAGTTATTGCGATTATCGAGAAAAACCCATAGAAACCATAAAAGTGCCATATCTTTTTTCAGGAACTTTATTTACGAATAAATAAAATGCATTCTCATAAATGAGGTGTTTATCTATTAAACGTGTTAAAAATTACCTAAAAACCACGATTAATTTAGACAAAATTAAAGTTTTTGCCAAAAATGGAAATGTTTTTTTTTTGGGATAGTTTTTAAGTTATCGCATTTTCTTTTCATTAGAAGTTATTAACGTTATAATAACGCATTTTAATAAAAATTATCAGCTCATAAAAATGAAGGGGTGAAGAGATATGATTTTTTAAATTTTCGTCTAGGGTTGTCACAAATATTTCCATTAACTTTAAATTATCAAATCAGTTTATTCTGAGCTGCAATTACCCTATACTACATTTTACTAATGATAGATACAGGGTTTTGCGAATGCCCTATTTACTATATTATACCTATATTCCGTTTTTAATTTCAGAGACTAAATTGATAGGAGCAATGTTGTTAGTTTTTTGTGATTCATAAATAACGTTGTGCAACTATCGGAAAAACAATTATCGTTCTTTATAAGTTACCTACACAGAAACGTGAATGC
Source organism: Calycopis cecrops (assembly GCA_001625245.1). Classification (NCBI taxonomy): domain Eukaryota; kingdom Metazoa; phylum Arthropoda; class Insecta; order Lepidoptera; family Lycaenidae; genus Calycopis; species Calycopis cecrops. Next base: position 122,790 of record LUGF01050512.1, read on the forward strand.
GTTCTATAAAACGAATTAATACAATATCATTAATGTATATAGATTTATAAATTTAAAAAAAAGAAACACGCATATTTTATTAAGTATTTGTTAATAACTCTAAAACGGTTTCGTAGGTACTTTAATTTTGATTTAAACGTCTATTTTCTGCGACATATCTTTAACAAAATGGCGTTCAGTGTGATTCCTAAAATTCAACCGCCAAACAACTGTTATTGATCTGTTTCATCGAGCTAAAGCTCTAAAGAGTCTTCTGACCCTCTTTTATCGACTATGTCATTTGAGAATAGGCAAATCAAAAGGAAACGTCGTATAATTCCGGAAAAGTACTACACCTTCTAAAACCATCGATGGATAATGTACTTACTCACGATGACCCGCCACTTCAAAAATTTTTGGTTTATAGCACTAATGATGGATATGAATGTGATACGGACGATAATCACGAAACCAACATAATATTAACATCAGACGAAACATGAATATATTGCGATGATAATGATATCGAAACCGTATAATTACTACTATTTTGTTCCAATAAAACTATTTTATAGGATGTTATCGCGGTTTATTTCAGTATTTTACAATGACGATGTTTCAGAAACTTTACTGCAACCACTATAACGGGTGTCCTGATGTCATAAGTTATTAAAAGTACTGGTAGTAATCGATAGAATCCGTTAAAAACAAAAATATTACAATGTCTTATTTAAGAAGTAATTATCCTTATTTCGTTTTTTAATTTGGACAACCCTATTTCCATAGAAATTTCTGAAATACTTAGAAACGGCTTTTCTCGCTACCCCTTCATTTGTTGTGTGTAATTTTTTAGGGAATAATATATAACAACATTGTACATATTTATCATAAGGAATAAAATGCGACAATAACAGGGGTAAATTATAAATTAATAAAAAGTGAAAATAAAAAAAACATTAATTACTTATAAAGTAATAAAGTTACAGTTCTTAAATTTAATACATGAATAGATACTCTCACGTTGCATTAGTTAAAACACAATTTAAATGAAAAGCAGTTCAATTTTCGTAAAAAAAAAATAAATAAGTTTCTTTTAAGGTCAATGACCTGATACAAAAAAAAATATTCCTCTAAAAGTACACATAATTTTACTGTCGGAATTTTTACCAGTTGATTAACATTATAAACTCTTTTGAATGAACACATAAACTATACATGGCCGCAAGTAAGCCAAAATTACACACTGTGCCTTGTAATGAGCAGACTTTAATGAACAGTCCCATAGACATCTAAATGATTAGTATATGGATGTGTTACTTCTTTCTTCCCTCTACAATGGGCCGCTGGAAACTTACAAACTGCACAAATCATGACAGCATAGTTGTCACTATACAGAGTTTTCATGTGAGTGAGAGGTACCAAACGGTCTGCAGAATGTCTTCCTTCTGGCCAGAATCTACTATGGCCATTGTGGAGGACATTGAGTAAGGTTGAGAACCCAGGTTGTTCGCTGCCGAACGAACCTGGTAAAGTGGGACATGATAGTTCCGAGCCAGACCCAGTGTGACTGCGGAGCTTCTGAACAAACTATGGACCATATTCTAATCTACCCCTCCAGTCCCCAATCATGCACGCTCATTGACATCATGTGCGCCAACGCCAAGGGCTTAGAAATGGCGAAGCACTGGAGCAGGCATATTTAAATCAAGTGTCACATATATAAAAATATCTTGTGCCATTCGCTACGAAGAAGAAGAAGACCCCGTCATGTCTGCCTAACCCAGCAGCAATGCAGCGTGCTACTGCATCTCATCTAATAAAATGTAGAATGCATTGTTAGTAGAAACTATATATTTGTTTTCAGTCTGCAACATCTCAGACCGGTGTATCAAACTCAATTGTGCAACTTTGTGTGGCAGTGAGGAGAAAACTCTTGTTATATTATGGAAAAAATGGTGAATTCAAGCCACATTTGTTTGACTTTACTGTTACTGATGTACCAAAAGTATTGGCCTACGGTAATCAGTATTTGTGTGTTGGCTTCAAAGGAGAATATACAATGTTTGATGTGAGTGATGTTTTTATGTCGTGAGCAAAATACACAATGTGATATATGTCACAATATGATATATGTCTATTTATAGCATACCATAGAAGGTATGCTATAAATAGACAATACAAATTTGACGAAGAGAAGGGCATGTAATAATTTATCATTAATGTGTATTCTTGTTCATTACCTGTATGAAATGAAATGTTTTTATTAAAATTATAATTATAACAAGGGGCCAACCACAAATGATGAGGGGAAAAATGGGAGGGGTCCTAAATTGCGTGAAATCTATTTGAATCTAAATGATAAACACGAACTTTGGACTATTAACGAAAATCTAAAAAAAAGGTAAAACGTAAAACATGTGACGTCACACTAGGGAGGGGTGGGTCTGACAAATGAGGGAGGGGTCCAAAAATCATGAAATTAGTGTGATGTACTTTATGGATGACCCCCAATAACAAACTGTCAATATTGACGGTTCAAAGATACTTGAATTGTTTGATGCCATCAAATTCGCGAAGCCTTTTTTTTTTCATATTGTAAGGGTCAAATGAGTAGCTTGAGCTTTTTGGTAACGACCAATGCGAATAGATTATTAGATTTTGTTCTAAATGAAGACTGTAAAAATGCTTTTAAAAAAATAAATCATTGGGATGGCTTTTACGCATGTAAAACCGCGGGCCCAGCTTGTCTTTTCTAATCATTGTGTAATGGAACCCTGACTGATTAGAAAATAATCTGTCTAATATGAATGACATCCAATAAGATTGTGTTCCCTCGCGAAACTCTCATCATTCATCTTATTGTATTGTTTCCAATAAGATGAATGATAGAGGGTTTTGATAATTTCAGGATTTTATAACTGAACTAGCTGTACCCCGCGGTTTCACCCGCGCTTAATTTCTAAAAAATCGATATAAAGTTCAACAGCCTATTTCACCCCCTTAGGGGATGAATTTTTTAAAAACCTTTCTCCGCTGACGCCTATGTCATAATATCTACTTGCATGCAAAATTTCAGCCCGATCCGTCCAGTGGTTTGGGCTGTGCGTTGATAGATGGCTATGTCACCTTTGAGTTTTATATAATACTAGCTGCGCCCCGCGGTTTCACCCGGGTAACTTTCGATCCCGTGGGAATATCGGGATGAAAAATAGATGTTGGCCGATTCTCAGACCTACTCGATATGCTCACAAAATTTCATGAGAATCGGTCAAGCCGTTTCGGAGGAGTATGATATATACGAACGAAAACTGTGACACGAGTTTTTTTTTATATATTAGATAGATATCACCTTTTTTATGCCTTCATATTATACTCAGATACAATCATCAATAGTCAATATGTGTCATAGTTCTTTTGGGTGTTATTGTTGTTGTTATCGTACAGAGGTGTACCGATTTGTGTTTAAAGATATTTATTTCTTCAAAAAGACAATGCAGGGACATGAAAAAATTAACTAAAGTTCACTAATAATTATAATTTAACAGTCAGTATTAATACTCGCGCAATGTTTTTAACTACGAAAAATAGCCGTAAAATAAAGGTAAAGATGTAGTTGATGGCTAGTACGATGAATATTTATTTCTGGTGGATTGAATAGGCATGTTGTAAAGCTGTAGTTACAGTGCGACTTGATAATATATATTTAAACTAGCTGCCGGGCTGATTTTTGAATCTAAACCAAAAAAATCTTATCAGAATCGGTCCAGTCGTGTAGGAGGAGTTCAGTGACATACACATACACACACACAAGAAATATATGTACCTATAAACATTTTCTCACAAACTTATATTTTATACCGTCGGATATAAAATGTAAGATTTTTAGTTATGTTCCCGCTTGCAGCTCACATCTCGGAACCCCAAGCAGTTGTTTTCCCACCAGCAGCTGTCTATACTTATCGTAAAGAGGTCGACTCACAAACTTTTATTTTTTCTATAACTTTTACGCTCGACTATTCCCGCTTGCAGCTTACATCACGGAACCCCGAGCAGTTGTTTCCCACAAGCAGTTCCAAGTCGCAGGAGCCGACTATAGCCAAATACTCCGAGAGGTCGTTCCTTCTCGGAAGGGACAACACCTCTGTTCTAGTCGAGGAGGTGGACGAGGAGGAAATTAAGAAGAATTTGAAAGAGAAAGAAGTGGCAGGTGGTAAGATCTTATCTGAACACCGGCTGCTGTTATAGACATATATACATATGAGACTATAGGAGATAGGACCGGCACGACTGGGGAGGTACCTCTCGCTTACACGATACCGGCGTAAAGTGGCAGCTGTGCTGTCGCGTTTCGTGCGGTATTCAAGTAGCCAATGGCCTATATAATATATATCTATGCGCTGCTGGTCCTGAAAATGACCGGTCTGCTCATTTGCCCTTTTGTATTATAAAAGAAACAAAACGATTTCGACTCGTGTGATCTCGTGAACTAGACGCATAACCCTATAACTGTATAAAAATGTGCTGTACAATGCGCGAACTGAACCTAGAAGTACTGAGATTTTGTACGTCACACCTAATCTCTAATTGGAGCCTTTGATGACCACCAACGTCCATAGACATCCGCATAATTACACTGCAACAATTCGTGTGCAAACGTGTGAATATTCATTTGTTCTAATTCAATGCCACCTTTTTAGGGACGAAGAGCTCAGACAGCGTAGAAGCGGCAATAAAAAAAATTCAAATTAGAAACACCATCAAATGGAAGGAAGCACCTATTGCTGTGGGTAAGAGCAGTACTTATAATTTTGTAAGCCGATTGCCCCAGTCATATATGCTGCAAATAAAAACGGTTAATTATGGTCTAAGCTTTCGCTTGTATCGGTTTGTCTCGGTAGCCCCAATGAAAGCCTGTTTTCTGTCTACTGTGGAACGAGAGGAAAAAATCAAGTGGAGTTACGCTATCTCGTACTGTGTGCATGTGTGTGTGTGTGTGTCTAAATACTGGATCTTTGTAACGATGTTAATTTTTACATCGTACAAATTGAGACTGTATAGTCGTTGATGCCTTTGATCGGCATTATTCGTAAAAAAAAAGAACATCACGATCATTCTGTCGCAAAGCTGTGACGTGTTATTTTGAACGGGGCAGTGAACTTCCTATCTTCAAGTTCCAGTGTGGTACGAGAGGGAGAAATCAAGTGAAGATACGCTACCTTGTAGCAAAGGTTCCCTAAATTATTTTTCTAACCCCCAGTTTAATAATAATCAGTTATTTTGTAGCGCCCCCATTTTTTTTTCACCATAAAAGCCTGTATAATATAGTCGTTTTCTAGACCCCATACTGCACCTCTAGGCCTGTCCACAAGGGGCGTTATCGCCCACTTTGGGAAGGAATGTTGTAGTGTGTGCTGCTAAATATATGCTATTTGTTCCAGTGTGGGACGAGCCGTTCCTGCTGGGTCTACTGCCGGATAATAAAGTGGTGGTGCAGACGGTGGAGCCGGCCGGCTTCGTGCAGGAGCTGGCTGAGATCAACAAGGCGAGGCTCATGTACAGGTGAGGACACATGAGCTCCGGCTGCTCGTCGGCTCCCTTC
>LUGF01050512.1:128532-175594 GCA_001625245.1 Calycopis cecrops
GACACATGAGCTCCGACTGCTCGTCAGCTCCCCCCTGTATATGTAAGGTGGTGGTGCAGACGGTGGAGCCGGCCGGCTTCGTGCAGGAGCTGGCTGAGATCAACAAGGCGAGGCTCATGTACAGGTGAGGAGACATGAGCTTCTACTGCTCGTCTGATCCCCCCTCCCCCTCTTTCTTAATCATAATAAATTACAGATAAAATATATTATAGCTGTTCTCCACTACTGAATAACACACAAATTTTCATAACAATATTAAAGAGAACAAGATTTATGTTTCGAGTACCGATAGCGATAAAAGTGAATTGCTTAAAACGTTCACCCGTAGTCATGTCGTACTGACATGGTCACCCTATAATGTGAATGAAGTACAACGAACCTATACGTGAGACGCTATATTGTAGAACGTCTCGCAGTGATAATCCGGCTAATGGATGTCCCGCTGTTTTTATGATCCCACTGCGACAAATAGTCATTGGTTTGCTCCAGATGTAAGCGTGGGCTGACGTACGTGGCGTCCGTGGGTCAGGTGTGGTGCGTCAAGCTCGTCGATGTGGAGAAACAGAGGCAGCAGTTGCTGAAGGACAAACAGTTTCAGATCGCCATTGATCTCACGGTGAGTGGAAGTAGTTTTATAGTACCTACAATGGTCACGGAACTCTTATCAACTCGGAAAGGGAACGTAAACGTATCGCCTTCGCTTTTTGAGGCGAGGCGATTACGTTACGTTTTCCATTAGTGTGCGTTGCAGTATGAAGTTTCATATAAAGAATACTAAATGGCTCGAGGCGATACGTTTACGTTCCCTTTCCAAGTTGATATATGTACGGTGACCCTTAGAGGGCAGCATATCAGCTATCAGTATAAACTTTTTAGTAAGAGGTAGTGCCACGCTTCATGCTAAAGTAATAGCTGTGTTGTCGCGTTTCGTTCGGCGTGTAAGTAGCCGGTGGCCCATGGCTGGGGGAGGAGGAAAGAGGGCAACGCAGATATCTATGGGCGTCAGTAGTCATGAACATGACTCCGACTACTCTTTTGCCCCTTTATACTATAAAAAAACAATTGTTGATTTCCGTAGTGTTAACTTCAAACTGCTGTAGTAATATTTGTCACGCGAAGCCATAAAAACAAATCATTAGTTTTTAATCACCTATGTGTGATTAATTAATGACCTCAAAAACAAACCAATCTCCACGAGTTATAACATAATCGTATCGATCAGCGTCCGGTGGTGTTCGTTGTTATAATTTGCGATGTTGAGTTACAAAGGGAAATGCACTATGGCCAAAATTATAGAAATACAAAAACACTGGGTGGCGTTTATCGTGAGTAGAATAATTGTGAAGTACAGAGATAAAATTATTATGTTTGGTGTTTTGTTCTTCAATGATAGTGATGTGATAGTGATGTGTAGGTTTAGTAATAATAATTATACAGAATACAATAAATATTCAGAATAAAACAAAATAATATATTTTCATTTTAACTACTTAAGTGAGTTAATTTATTTTTTATTATTTATTTAAAAAAATATTTTTTCTATAAACGTATTCTTAAGTGTACTCTATCAATAATTCCTATTCCTATGGAATAGTAATTCTACATCTGGATTAAATCAGAACCAGATCTGTCGTGTGGCGACGCGCTACGGTGTAAAATCGCCACTGGCTCGATCGTAATGCCTAAAAAATTTTCAAGTTTACTCATGAGAACGATTCCGATCCGAGGTACGTTTTACATATTTTGTGTGGAATGTATGTAAATAAAAAAAATGTAATTCTTTTCAGAATCTGTCAGACTGTTCGGAAGAGGAGAAGAGACAGACGGTGAACTCAATACAGATGCTACACGCGCTGGAATTGTTCGACAGCAAAGAGTACGCGAAGTCAATGAGAGAGTTTATAAAACTCAACACGGACCCCGCAGATGTGATCAAACTCTTCCCAGAGCTGGACAACAAGCCGGGCTCGGAGAACAATAAAAAAATTGTGGGCAAAGATCTAGAGAACGCATTAAATGCGCTTATATCCTACTTGGTAGAATTGAGGCTGAAGATAGGTAATAAAATGAATAATGTGCCAAACCAGAGGAACGAAGCACAGCAGTTGGAGTTGATAGATACCACGCTACTCAAGTGTTATTTACAGGTATGCATTGTTTATATTATATGCTTTTTATATAGTATCCATATATAGAGATCAGTGATCATCAAGACATATAATTATACTGAATAGATGAACCAGCGCTAGTTCAGCAGTGCCTTAACTGCTTACTGGAGAAATTTACGCATACTTGACTTCACATATTCATATAAAGTCGTTTCCGGACAGTAGCAAAGTTTTTTCTCGAACATTTAGGAACGTCTCTAACTGGCGTGTACTTAAACAAGGATAGGGACACAGCTGCCGGCTGGAAAACTCGTGACGTCATGCATATTAAGAAAAATGTTTATTGGTTCACAACTTCCTCTAGAACATTTTAGAACGTTTTTAACCGAAGTTATTGATTATAGACCAAGGACGAGCTAGTGACACGCATCTGCTGGCTGGATATCTCGTGACGTCATGCATTTTACTTATGAAAATGTGGATTGGAAGTAATAGCCTTCTCTAGAACTTTCTTTAACACGTAAACAGACTAACGACGCGCTAGTGAGACACAGCTTCCGGGTGGATAAAACGTGACGTCATGACTTATCCACGTTCATTTCCGCATAACATGATATGTGACGCGGCCTGTTACTAAGTGGCCGCATCTCATGATATCATATTATGATGAGTCTTCTGAATAAAAGTTCTTTAAAATTAAAGCAACCGCAGTGGAACGACGCTAGATGTTTATGTTGGCCATTAAGGAAGGGATCGAATTTATTTGGAGTGGGCGTGGCTTTGCGTCATCATATTGTATATAACTAAATAAATGAGAAATTTGTGATGGCCACCGAATGTAACTCATGAATTCCAGCCTAGCATTGAACGTGTTATAAAAAATGTCGATGTCAAATGCCCTCTAGAATTTTCTAGAACGTTTTCAACAAACAATTAGCCACTTGCAGAAGTTTCTAGAACATCTCTAACATACAGTCCAACAACGCGTTCGTGGCGCCGCCTCTGCGCCTCAACAACTGCCTATCGATCCATCTTGTGACATCATGTCTTAATGTCAAATATTACAGCCTTCTCTAGAACTTTCTAGAACGTCTCTAACACACAGACCAACGACGCGTTCGTGGCGCCGCTGCTGCGCCTCAACAACTGCCTACCGGATATTTTGTGACGTCATGTCTTAATGTCAAATATTACAGCCTTCTCTAGAACCTTCTAGAACGTTTTCACAAACAATTAGCCACTTCCAGAACTTTCTAGAACGTCTCTAACACACAGACCAACGACGCGTTCGTGGCGCCGCTGCTGCGCCTCAACAACTGCCGTCTGGAGGAGGCAGAGCGCACACTCGCCGCGCACGGCAAGCACTCGGAGCTGATCATCCTCTACCAGATCAAGGGGCAGCACGCGCGCGCGCTCGCCCTGCTGCGGGAGCAGGCCCACGACAGCCTGCGCGGGTACACGAGGACCAGGAGCTATCTGCAGCAGCTGGGTATGTTGCATCTCTCCAGAAGTCCAGAGAGGCGACCGGCTGGCGCAGTGGTACCGAGCTCGGATCAGCGGAGCATTTATTAATTTATTTCACAACATCCACATACCTTAATTTCAAGTAACAAGGGTATGATTATAATGATTATTCATACCTACATCCAATTACGGATTTATTTTTACACTAGATGCGCCTCGCGGTTTTACCCGCGTAAATTTCGATCGATTGGAAAATAGATAATCATCCCATGGCATGCCAAAAGAACATTTTTTGGTATAAAATCCTGTGTTAATCCAAGTAACCCTCTATACGTGTGCCAAATTTCATGAAAATCGATTCAGCAGTTTTTGCGTGAAGGAGTAACAAACGAACAAACAAACATACAAACTTTCGCATTCATAATATTAATAGGGTTAAAGGATAAAGCAGAGAGTACAGACTATCTAAATAAGATGTCTGTTATTCCAGGGGTCGTACCTAGGTCATAGATGTTTATCTGTGTATTATCCAGTCTAGTACCCATAACACATGTCCTAACGGTACTTACCACGGGGCTAGATTAACGTTGTGTGTAAAAGTTAACAGATATTAATAAAAAAGAGGATGACGTCTCTCCTACGTTTTATCGGCAGGCTGGGAGGTGTTGATCTCTATATAAATAGATAGCTGATACCGCACATTAATAAAATGTGACCGACTTACTCACCCACCATTAAAAGGGACTCCAGATATTGATAACAGATACTCGATAACACTTGATTGACACATGACATTTCATTTAATTCTTTAGCCAGTCATATTTAATTGCTGGCGACTCCTGGCCTCCCCACATTTTTTGTAATTGTTATATAGATCATCTATCCAGTTATATAGATCAATAATAGGAGGTAGTGGATCTAAAACTACTAACCTGCAGGGGCTTGGTCCTACTTTCACCTACTTCTTGGACCGAGTGTATAAAAACAAAATGCATTTTGCTTTCAAAGTTGTCGTATTCTATCTCTAGAATCTGTTAATGTGTAAAATTAAAATTATCAGGCCTATAACAGGCTTTGGAGGTTTACATTCTCAATTATTATTATTTACTTTCAGGCGCCGACCATCTCAATTTGATCTTCAAGTTCTCCGATTGGATTCTAAAAGAACACCCCGAGGAGGGTTTGAAGATTTTCACCGAGGACGTAACCGAAGTGGAGAGCTTACCTCGACCGAAGGTTCTGGACTTCCTGCTGAGAGAGCACGAGTCTCTAGTGATACCGTATCTGGAACACGTTATACACAAGTGGAACGACACCGACGCTCAGTTCCATGACGCGTTGATAAGAATGTACAGAGAGAAGATAACAGATAAGAAGGCCAACTCCACGGAAGAAGAGCTGCAGCATATCAAATCCAAGCTAGTGGCTTTTCTGGAGAAGTCCTCGCACTATACGCCAGAGCTGGTGATATTGCACTTTCCCACTGACACGCTGTTCGAAGAGCGGGCCATAATACTGGGCAAGTTGGGAAGGCATGAGCAAGCGCTCGCGATTTACGTGCAGATATTGGGTATGTTCACTTGGTGTTGGACTTTGGTGTTCTTTGGGTAAGAGGTAGTGCCACGCTGCAAGTTAGACGTAGTCCACGCTGCATGCATGCAGGCGAATTGGGATGGCACAACCGGGGAGGTACCTCTCGCTTGCACAATACCTCCGTTAAAGTGACAGCTGTGCTGACTTTATCGAAGGGCGGGCCATAATACTGGGCAAGTTGGGAAGGCATGAGCATTTGGGTAAGAGGTGCTACGTTGCAAGGAAGAGGCAGTGCCACGCTGCGAGTAAGAGGTAGTGCCACGCTGCGAGTAAGAGGTAGTACGCTTGTACTTCTCCCTTACGCGATATCGGCGTAAAGTGATAGCTGTACTTTCGCATTTCTTGCGGTGGCTGGGGACCCATTGAGGGGGAAGGAGGGCAAAACATCTTTATAACATCAGTGCAGATGTCTATGAGTGTTTGTAGTAATGAAATTAACTCAGACTGCTCGTTTGCCACTCTTATACTAGAATTTTTTTTTTCAGGCGACGTAGAGAGGGCTATCCGCTACTGCGAGACGGTCGGGGACAAACGGACAGACAAGAGCGTAGACGTGTACGTGATACTGATGCGGATACTTATGCGGCCCGACCAGAGTGCAGCCCTGGCGGGTCCGCTGGCCAACGTGCCGAGACACCCCAACTCCAAGGAGCCGGACCTGGAGACGGCTCTCAGTATACTGGAGAAGCACTCGGATAAGATATCGCCCATAAAGGTGAGTGTAGTTGAACCAGTTACTGAACAGCGATTGGTGATTTATAAACTTACGTCTAGACTAGATATGATGATTTCTAATAATAAATTTCTTAAAAAATAAACTGTACTATGTAACAAGTACTTTAGAAGAATACTTATATATATAGCTGAGCTTCGAATTTTCGATCCCGTGGAAATATCTAGATGGAAAATAGATGACTGCCTGATTCTCAGACCTACCCGATATACACACAACATTTCATAAGAATCAATCGAGCCTTGTCGGGGAAGTATGGGGAGTATATTTACTAACATTGTGACACGAAAATTTTATATATAAGATTATTATTGAGGGTAGCACCAACGGGTTATGTCGTATGGTTAGTGTGATGTAACAGAATCAGACAAACCGGTCTTCGTCTTAGCACCTAGTCTGTGAAACATTAATTACTTTATTTTTTAAAATTAAATAGTAGTATTAATTGCCAAGTAGCAGACTTGTCTAGACGTGCGTGTTCGTGTACGTCGTATTACGTCCGTCCGCACTGTGTTGCGCACGTGCGTGCGTACGATCGTGCATGAGTGTGTATGGGGAACGAGTTTCTACACAGTCAAACCAAATAGAGGCTGAAATATGCACTTCTAACTGTCATAAGTATTATTAATTAAGATGTTAAATAAAAAGTTGGAATATGTATAAAAAAAAAAATATCTGCGTTCGACGTTTATTAGTAAACCCTAAAATATAATATGGAAATATAGTTTCAATATTAAATGTCCATATGTCATTGTCATTTGTAAGTATTTGTTGCCTAAAATTAATAGTAATAAGTTTATTTTCAAAATATAAAGTTTTACATATTCTCCATCTCAAATTCGCCAATCATAGAACAGTATAAGATCGAGCGGTGTTAGGTAGGTACATAAAATGAGATCGAGTGAACGTCTGTGTCTGTGCTAGTATCAACTGTGTTACAGACACAGGCGCCTTCCTCTTCCAGTTAATTAATAATTACTACACTGTGTCGTATAAATTATTGAGATTTTTTAAAAAAGGAAATAAATAAACAAGTAAATAAATTGTTAAACTTAACACTTAATTAATATAAATTAATGAAAGAGTATGTGTAGTGTGTCTCTCTGTATGTGTGTGTTTATAGTGTGCGTGAGTATGTATGTTAGTGTGTGTGAGTATGTGCGTGTGTGCGCGCGCGTGCGTGTATATATATGTGTGTGTGTGTGTGTTTGTTTGTCAGATATATAATGTAAGGATGATTTACATATGTTATAAATGTGTTAATATATATTTTTCGCAAAGAGTTGTTCAGTCTCATCGTATGTTAATCTTTCTAGAAATGAACTAACTGCAGTCCTAAATTTAAATTTAGCCAAAGAATATATGTTGCAGGTTTCATTAACAGTATTATATAGATGGCTGCTAAGGTATGGGTAGCTCCGCCTTGCCAGCGCAGTTTTGGTAAAGAGGGGCGTACATACAGGATCTTTGCGGCGTTTATTTTGCTGTAATATTGTTGGTTCATATTTCAGTGTAAGAGTGCACACGTAAAACGATGTTAAGTGCACAGAGTTGTCGGACAGTCAGCACAGATGTGTCTTCATAAAGCTGTGTAGTTGGGTACCAGTAAGGTTTATGAAGCATGACTTTCAAGACAGCCCTCTGTGCCCTTTCAAGAAGAAGCAGATACGTTTTATGTGTACCACCCCAGACACATATGCAGTAGGTGAGGAGTGATTGGGCTAAGGCAAAGTAAATAGTTTTTAGCAGTCGGTCCGGGACAACTCGTCTTAGTTTTTTCATTGGAAACATAAGTTTACGAACTCGCGTAACTGTAACACTGATATGCTTCTGCCAACTTAGTGTATTATCAATGTGCACGCCCAAGTATTTAACACTGCAGCTTCTGTGTATACTTGGGCAACTACAATTGGTCTGTTTACGATGACATCTATGGGCTTTAATGTCTGGCATATGAGGTTGTGTTTTAGTGTTAGCTGAGAAAGGAACATAGTGACTTTTTGATAAGTTTAGCGTGAGTAAATTGAGTGAGAGCCAGTCCATGACAATACCAAGAGCATTTTCAGCTGCTTGATGAGTAGATTCCCATGTTTCTCCACTTATGATGAGCGCAGTATCATCTGCATATACGAATATCTTGCAGTGTGGGATTGACAGTTGACACAGTCTGTTTACAAATATAAGAAATAGGGTAGGCCCTAGTACACTACCCTGAGGTACGCCAAATGATAGTTTTGTATCATCACTTATATAGTTGCCTACCTTAACTCGTTGGTTACGGTTTGTAAGATAATCTCGTAAGAGATTTAGAGCAACATCTCTCATTCCTACGCTTTCCAAACTACGAAGGAGGATGGGAGTGGAGACCGTGTCGAAAGCTTTGGCTAAATCTAAAAATATACCTATAGTTTAAAATTAAGATTCGTGTATATTGACGTAAAGTGACAGCTATGCTGTCGCGTGTTGTGCGGTGTGTAAGTAACAGGTGGCCCATGGAGGTGGTAGAAGCAAGGAGGGCAGCGTATCTGTAAAACCTCTATGCGGATGTCTATGGGCATCGTTAGTCATGAAAATGGCTCCGACTGCTCGTTTGCCCCCTAAAAAAATGTTACCCGTGTCCAGGCGCTGTCTGTACTACCGGACAGCGTTCCACTGTCGCGTCTGCGCCGCTTCCTGGCGTGCGCGCTCGACAAGCAGCTAGCGGTGCGGCGCCGCGCACAAGTACTCAAGGGACTGTTATACGCCGAGCACACGCAGGTATCACAAACCTTTTTTTTTAGATGACCTAAAAACGGTAGCCATCGCAGGAAGCTACACAGATATACCTTCTGATACGCACAGATGTTGTGAGCGAGTTGTAGATTGCAGTAGCTTAATGCTTGTGTGCTATTGAAGCATTGCATTCGAATCGGACAGCATGAGAATACTTCACTCACTCTCATTCTTTCGCATACGTAGAACTGACGTAAAGCGAAGGCTATTTTATCGTATCACCTTTAGTATGTGACAGTCGAGTGGTCTGTTGGAGGAATGGAGCAAAGGAGGGAGCTGCAAAACCGTGCGGATGTGTTTGGTCTGCTAGTCACCCTATCGGTAGTGTTTGCTACACAATGCTGTGTGTCTAATATCCTAGAGTGGAATTAGGACACTTGTGACACACCACAGTTAACAGATGAGGAGTATTGATTATGACAGGTGTTACAAGAAATCCATAGTCATCCTGTGATCCCTCTCTGCAATCTATAGCTTTTTTTTGTGATAAAGAGTGGCATATAACGCCCATAGACATCCGCAAGCTATGCTATAGATGCCCTGCTTTCTTTTATCCTCCCCAGCCCTATGCGCAACGGGCTATTTATACACCGTACGAAATGCGACGGCACAGCTGTCACTATACGCCAGTCTCGTGTAAGCGAGAGGTACCTACCCGGTCGTGCCGGCCCAATTCGGCTGCATGCAAGCATGCAGTGTGGCACTACCTCTTACTAGCTGTACACTACAGTATTAAACACATAAGGTTGTTCTTTTAGGTCGTGGAGATGAAGCGTTACCACGAGTCAAAGAGCTTGGTCATCAACGACTACAACGTGTGTCCGGTGTGCAAGAAGCGCTTCGGCAACCAGAGCGCCTTCGTGAGATACCCCAGTGGCGAGATCGTGCACTACTCGTGTCGGCTGGAGAAGTAATTTCTGAAGAAGTGCCACTTCTTTCCATCAGGTCGATCGTGCAGTATTCGTGTCGTCTGGAGAAGTAACTTCTGAAGAAGTGCCACTTCTTAGCGTGGTGTTGGTCGTGCACTACTCGCGTCAACTGGAGAAGTAACTTCTGAAGTGTTCTTCCCACCGGAGAGCCCGGGCAGTAACCGTGTCACCTGGAAAAGTTACTTCAATTACATAAGTGCCACTGTGTTCTATCGTACGGTGGTCGTACGCTACTCGTGTTGACTGTAGAAGTAACTTGCAATCGCAGAAGCTGCGCTTCTCCCTGGTAGGAAAGTAATGCATTGCATATAAGGTGGACGTTCTCTTGATAAATGTGATTGTATATACAGATCTTATATATACTTTAGTATCCCATTTTATTTAAACATGCTATTTAAACTTTATGGGATAGTTTTGACAAATTAGGATTACTAAAATGTAGTAAGTATATTCAAATCTTAACTACCATACAAATTCGTATTGAATCCGTCTATCTGGAACGTACCCGAAATACGTAATTTATTTGACATTAAAGTTCCTAATAGGCTAATCGGAACATTAATAAGAACCTGTTAAATTGATCCTTAATGTTTTAAATATTGTAACCAAATATAAATTATTATTATTTATGAAAAATGTTATCAAACACAAATCCAATTTTTATTCAAAATTCTCTTTCTTTGTATGTCAATGTAATAACTCCATTTGATCCTTAAAGAAGATATAAATAAATGTTCTTTTCATGTTAATTAAAATAATCATCTGAGCAAAAATTTTAAAGGTAGGTATCTTTAAAATTTTTCTTTCCAAGTTGTAAAGGCAAAGCGAACTACCACTGAAAGTCATAAACTACCGGCTGCATTCCACTAAGAGTCTACAACGCCCCCGGACCCCACCGTATTTTTTCCTGTTTCCACTAACTTGTGAACGGACCCATCATGGACCCAAAAATTACGAATGGCGGATAAGAAATTAAATTGAAAGATCCATCAACTTTAAGAATTATTGACTATCTTGCTTTATACTGTCTCTATCTAATAATAATATTTAATAATATTAAAAATAATAATAATCTATTTTATTTTTTCATAAGTTTCTTTAAATTGCTGACAGACGTCAACTATCAATTTGACAGTTACCAATTCCACCCAACTCTCGACATGGGTCGTCGCGACTCTCGAGCTCGGCGTGAGCGCAAACAATAAGCTTTTTTCGTGATAACAAAGACCGCGGTCGCTAAGTGGAACGGCTTATTGTGCGTTTTGGGCTTTCTGGACCTCAAGTGGATCGCGCCCACCATCGGTCACAGCCACCGTCAAAAATTATTGAGGAGAATAAAAAACTATTTTGCGTTTATAAATATGCCTTAACTATACTACAAGATGACAATATGTATGTTGTTGTAGTTGATGACGTCATATGAGCCAAATAGACATATCTGTGAGAGCGCTAGGGAGTAATATGAGAAGCGAGGGTAGGTCGCATTCCATAGGCACTGGAGTTGGTCACAATACTTATGCATATTAGTGAAATACTACGACTGATTCTAAACCTAAAATAATATTGTAAATTATTGTAAAGATATTAGAGATTGTTATTGTAGAAATTATATTTGTGAGAATTACATGTATAAATTGCGCTTAATATTTAAATAACAGTGAACGAATGGAAATAGTGTGAAACTGGCATTATAACATTGGTATTACTGGATCTAAAAATGTAGCTCATTGTTTCCAACTGTAGTAATTGCTTTATCATAGTCTAAGATGCCAAAGACCATAGACAAAATTATTTGCAGTTTGACTTGTCTACGAATGACAAAAATTTATACTTTATAATTTTTGTAGCTATTAATCATGATTATTTTTTTCTTAAAAAGTTCTGTCTCGCAGTTTGAAGTTTTAAGGTTCTATCTTATTTCAAAGTTCGATAAGTAATAAACCAAAATCAACTACAGAATACATAAAACTAATGTAGACTGAATAGCTAGTGGAGGCGATGACAACATATAATGTCTAAGTGAGGTAATATTGGATCAAAACTCAAAACACATAATCTCGAAAAGCAAAACACCAAAGAAGCAAACATGATTTTGAAGTGAAAAGTGCGCAAGTGGCGTAAGCGTCATCACCGCGGTGTATCTCATATTTTTGCAGTGCGCCTATAAATATTGTTCATATGGAGTAATCTTCGCTCAGTATTTGTACTACTGCTAAATTTGATCACGAATGTCATACTTCACAATTTTTAAATCTTGAACCACTTACATACCTCAATTATACATAAATAAACAGATTAGAGGTTATAAAGTAGGTAAATTCAATCGTAAACGTAATAAAATATTGAAGTAAAACGCGCGCTCGACTTGGAGAGTAAACTGAAACTGGCGAGAGCGTTACAAAAATCACATATCGGGCGAGGCCAATGGAAGTTTCAAATTAAATAGTAAAAGAAGTGTTTCAAATTCAAAATTAAAATTTGATATATGTGATTTTCTTTTTATTTAAAAAATAAATATCATATGACATTTTATGTCATTGTAACTACGGTAATGAAAATCAATAATTAAGTTTTACTTCAGTTGTGTGGTCTAAAGCACATACTTTTTTTCTATAACACTGGTTCGAAGCTTATGTCATGTAAAATATGTAAACAGATTGTCGATGTAAGTTTGTTTCTTTTGCTCCCTGATATTGCTTATAAAAGTGTTAGGGCGGTTTCGCACTACGTCCGATGCGAATCCGTGGAAAAATGGTCCATACTAGCCGTAGAACTATTTCCATGCTATTTTACGCACTAGGTCCGATATCCGTCATCCGATTTCTTTCCGGCATTCTAGAATCTCCATACCGGATAATAGCAATTCTTCTGGCGGTATACATTGTCTAAATGTTGTGACTTGTGTCTTGTCGTAAGATATTATTTTTTATGTAATGTAAAATGAAATCGAAAGTCGAAACACTCATACGGTAGTAATTATAAAATCCTGTAGGTCAATACGACAGGAAATTTTATAATTGCGTGGTCATTGTAAAAATTTCTTTTAATCGTCGGTCTTGCAAGAGAGGGTGCACCCAGAATTCTTACGTCTTCTTCTTCTTCGTCTTGATTTCGATTGAAAAGACTTATGATCAACGACGTGAATACTCTACTGGCTCCGCGTAACATTATGTCGTTCGGTCAGAGTTTTCACGGGTTCGCATCGGATTCAGAACGGACTAGAGCGTAAGCAATAGATATCCGAATTTTCTAGACCCACATTTTCACGGGTTCTAATCGGATTCTGATCAGACGTAGTGCGGACCCGCCCTTATTATGTAAGATAAAATAATATTCTTATTTTGTAGTCATACGTCGAAGTCGCTTGCTTGTGTATTGTATAGTAAAAAAATGCAAATTGTTTCTTAACATATATCTTGTATTAATAAATAAATTATATGTTTCTGATTTTTGGTATCTTCCCTCCCTTGACTTTTATGTTTTCATATTTTAGGTGTTTAGCAAAGCTGTTTTCCAAAACTCTTAAAATTTTTATACTATTCTATACGCATAATAATATTATTTGGTATTTAGGTAATAACGCCACCGCAAGTGAAATTACCGATCTCAATATAAAAATAACGCAACTATCAACTATGCTCCTAACCTAACTAACAATCACATTATACCACACATGTCTGTTGATCCAGGCGTAGACGGTTGGTATGTATTTAAAAGCCGTCAAATATGTGGTAACAAATAATATGAAAATATTTTTCTGTTAAACATTCAAATAAACGACTGAACGGTTATGAATGAAATGTGGAATATATTGATTGTATGATTTATCTAATATAAATGACGCTGGGATAAAATATTTTATTCATGCCGAAAAAGTCAATGGTTCTTTGGATAGATCTATACCTATGGATCTTCAAGAAAAGAGCTTATTCTTTCATCAAAGTTCGGCAACGCATCTGTTAGACCTCTGGTGTTGCGGATGACTGTGGGTTTTAGTGATCACTTTACATCAGGTGAACCAACTGCTCGTTTGCCTCCTATGCTAAAAAAAATAGATTTTACGTCGGTGAAACTGCGGGGCTCTGCCGGTATTATTTTATGAAAGCACGACGGAATTTTTGACAGTTTCATTTGAACACCACTATAAATAGTAATAGTCTAAAGGCAACGGTGCATAGTTTTTATGTTCGTGCTTTATGAGGTCACACACCTCACCATGCAAGTAAGATGTAGTGCCACACTGCTTGCATGCATGCAGGCGAATTGGGCCGGCACTACTGGGAAGGTACCTCTCACTTACACGAGACCGGCGTAAAGTGACAGTTGTGCTGTCACGTTTCGTGCGGTGTAAGTAGCCGGTGGCCCAGGGAGGTGGAAGGAGAAAGGAGGGCAGCGCATCTGCATAGTCTCTATGCGGATGGATGCATATGGGCGTCGGTAGTCATGAAAATGGCTCCGACTGCTCGTATAGCATAAAATAATAAAAACCAACCAAGTGCGAGTCGGACACACACACCAAGGGTTCCTTACCAACGAAAGGTAGGTTAGGTTAGTAGGAGTAGGTAAAGGTAGGTTGTACGACTCTACGACATTTTTATCAGACAATAAAATGACTTGGTTTTTCATAGCGTTTGTATGAACGACAAAGTTGTATTTGTGTTTTAGAGAAAATTTATTATTTCTTGAAAACTAATAGAGATATCTCGCTCAAACCAATTTTCGTTGAATGTTTCCATTGAGATCTACAGCATATATATTTTTTTAATTTCTCACTCTTATTGTAAAAGTTAGGGGGGGGTGTTGATTTGGACGAAAAATAGTTTTAGACTATTTTCAAACCTATTTATAGACCTATTTATAGATAGACCCCTCAAATACACTTTGAACGGAAAAAAATATTTTTAGATTCAGTTCTGTGTATGGAATGTCCCCCCATTATTTTCATAATTTAATAATTTTTATTCAAAATTGGAATAGTGGTTCACAGAATACACCAACCTACAAAGTTTCAACTATGAAGGCCCAATAGTTTCGCAAGAAAATGGCTGTGACATACGGACGGACGGACGGACAGACAGTAAAATACCTGCGCGTCCTGTTGTCAAGGGTAATCAAAAAACCAGGCAAATGAAGCAGTTGAGTGAATTTTAATTTTTATTCTAATTCTTATGAATGCGTAAAGAAGTAAGTACCTATGTCTGTTATTAAAAACGCAAAAATTACTGAACGGATTTAGATAAAACTTGGCATAGATATCAGATGTAGATAGAATATGGAATAATATATATTTTTGTTGAGTTCTCATGGCATAGCGGGACACACCTAGTTCCAAGTAAGATTACCTATCTAGTACACATTAATCGTGACACATGGTTGATGTTTAAAAGCATATTAATTGTTACTTACTTTGAATATATTTGTTTCTTACTTTGAACATATTTGTTACTTACTTTGAAATATTTGTTACTTACTTTGAACATATTTATGACTTACTTTTGTTACTACTTTAGTTTGAATTTCAATGAAATGGATAAATAATTCTACTAATCTGGATCAGAGAAGAGGCAAAACAAGTTGAGATTAAGTATCTTCTGTTCAAAGTATATTTGAGCTCATACATTTATATATTTCGAATTTGTACCAATCTTCATAGAACATCGTTAGAGTTGACTATAAAAATTAGTATTTACGTCCCCAGAATCGGTAGATGATGAAAAAATTACATTATTCAATCAAAATGAGTACCTAGATATACCAAAAAATCGGGAGGCTCAAGGTCGCTGTTTGCAATTTTGAATTATTGTTGAATTAAACAGTATACCTACTCATTTATGTATGTAGAGTATTGGTAGAAACTAGAAAGAGAGAAATGTTTGTAGCCACGATGGACTCGAGATCGATCGGTTGGCCATTCCTTCTTTATATTTTGTGACAAACACACATACAATTACGGAGTACATCCCTGGACCTTCTTCGATGTATCCTCTTACGACCGGACCAGATGATGACAATCCAATGTTTCGCCACTGCTGTACTTTAAAAGTAAAATCTTCTTTAAGGATTACCTAGTCCAGTGATTCTCAACCTTTTTTTTTGTTGCGGCACATATTTAACGATTTCAAAATTTGGCGGCACACAAAGAAAAATATAAAATATAAAAAAACGCGTTGCAAAGCAAATAATAAAAAAAAAATATTTTTTTTGTGGATTTAAATATATATTCATATATTTTTTTTCTTTTTAACTGATATAATTTAATAAAATTAACATTATTATATATTTGCAAAATTTCGCGGCACACTTTTGAAATTTGGCGGCACATAAAAGTGCCGCGGCACAGTGGTTGAGAATCACTGACCTAGTCCAAACGACAAAACTTATTATTTACTTAAATTAGTTATTCACAGATTTACTATATTTAGTCTGGATTCATCATTGTCAACATATATTTTGTGTGTTCGTGTCTCTACAACATACTCTACAATGAGGATTCTATAGAAAATAAAACAGACATAACAACCTCGCGCGATTATTTGCACATAATACGCCTTCATAGAAGCGAGTTTTTGACCTGTCACACGTTTAGTTTGTCAATTAAAAATATTTGAAAATAGAATGAAATAAAAATGGCGGCACGTGTGACGTGACGTAGGTAACTCTAGAACCGGACTACGCGAGCGCTGAATCGAACGGTCTTGCAAGCGAAGGTATGATAATTATTTATCTGTTTTGTGTTAATTGGAGTTGTTTAGTCGGTCGGTCGGGCGTGACGTGATGCGGTGACGTAACTACGTCGGCGCCGCCGCTCACAAGATAACCAGCCTCGAGCGCCGCAACGCGTACGCCTCTGTGGCCCAATGGATAAGGCATCGGCCTCCTAAGCCGAGGATTGTGGGTTCGAGTCCCACCAGAGGTAAAAATGGTCACTTTTTGTATATTACACTAGTATTAAGATAGTTTGATTACTATATCATGTTAAAGAATTGATAAGAGTTGATAGGTACTTCTAAAGTTCGTACTAAAATCAACTTTACTAACTTGCTAATAAGAATCAGGGTATATTTTCTTAGCTCTACAAAAGTATCTATACTATTTAAATCGAGGATATAGTTAATTCTCTTCTTTTATAATATTATTTTAGTCGGGCCAGCGTTGCACATATTATTTTAACTTTATTTATTCATACTTCTATGGAAAATCTATTTTATAATTAATTAATTAAAATAGGTTAGTTATACCTCAGTAATTTGAAAAATGCTTTGGTTATTTTTTTAACAAAATTGTATTCTCTGTTTTTTTTTTAATTTTATGCCAATATTAATTATTTAGTAAATTAATAGGTCCTCTAATATTTTAACTGACGTTTTCATGAAATAAAGTAAACGTTAATTAAATTATGCATCACGTAACTTAAGCAGGTGAAGGCACGAGAAAACGTGTTTGTTTTTTTAATGCGGAATTGTTTATTTAAATGTGCTAGTTTATTATTGTTATTTGTTATCGTTATGATTGTTGATTACCATCCCCGATTGACATTAGGAATTTTCAGATTCGTTGCCCTCCTTTACTGCATCGCCCCTATGGGCCACCGGCTACTCACAAACGAATCAAAATGCGACGGCATGGCTGTCAACTTTTATGGCGGCATCGAGAACCATTTGAGCGAAAAGTATATATATAATTTTATAAGCATGCTTTTCATTATATTCTGTCGCTTCCAGGTGGTGCTTAGCTGAGTCGTTCCAGAGATTCTGGCAGATATAGATCAAGTACTTAATGCAAGAGGAATTTCGGGGAAGTATTACCCCACTTTCGACAGGATCCTAAATTTTCTAACAGAAATGTGAGCCGCAGATTCAATAAAAGAACTTTTATTTTTATGTCATTTCTATTGTTACCTGTATATGATTTAGAATAATAACCGGTCTTCCTCCATTACCATTTTCCCGAGCAGCAACCGACCCACTAGCTAGACTTAAAAGTGAACGTTAGGCCCGAAGCTCAAGTTGTCTGCAATTCATACTGGTTCCTACGGAGAGTTGAGAGCTAGTAAGAACGAGCTCAGTTTAGCGCAGAATAAGCATGCCTGGATGTTCTTAGCATTAATTGTGACCAGCGTTTTACATTTTCATTCATCTTCAGCCTTTATCGGTACGCTGCTGGATGTAGAGCAAGAGACAGCGCCATGCTGCAGCCGTATAGGGCTGGCACGAATGAGAAACACACATTCACATTCTGTTGCATTAAGTGATAGCTTCGTCTTCGAGTTTCGTGCGGTTGCTGAGCCCGTTGCAGTGGAATTAGGCCGGCGCGGCGAGGTACCTCTCGCTCACACGATATTTTTTTTTTTTTTACAATATAGAGGGCAAACGAGCAGGTGGTTAGTGACTACAGCCGCCCATAGACATCCGCAAAACTAGGTGTCTTGCAGACGAGTTGCCGGCGTATATATATATATATATACGCCGGCACTTTAGGTCACTTTACACTTTAGGTCCATATATATATATGGACCTAAAGTGACAGCTATGGTGTCGTGTTTTATGCGATTTCTGAGTAGCCGTTGGAAATTGGAAGGAGGGCAACGTTTCTGCATAACAATCATGCGAATCCTGCATTGAAATTCACCGACTGCTCGTTTGCCACCCTATACTGTAAAAAATATGTCAAGCCGGCCGTATATATGTTAGATTTTAAAAAGAAATAAAATTATCTGTCTCAAGGTCCGCCAACATACAACACCTATACTATATTTTATTCGCATCTGACACAGATAAACCTATCTGTAATAATGGCGTCCGCGCTGTGTCGTATAAAAGTCCCATATCGCAGGGGAAAGCTGCCAGATATGATAAGGAGACAATTTTATTGATAACGGCCGGTGAGCCATCGATCAGTCGATATGATCGCCCGCAATCAATCTGGTCTACTGCGAATTTGACGAGGAAATAACGCGTGTAAAAAACCCTTTAAAAAACACGCGTGCAGAAAAAACTTTTTTAAAAAAGCGCGTATAAAAAAGCTTTAAACAACGCGTGTAGAAAACCTTTTTTAAAAATAGTGAGTGTGTTATAATGAGAATGATGGGTGATGAGATGGGCTACGGAGACTATTACTATGATAATAGCTGGCCTGTGATACCGGCGGACTACGGCGCAGATCCCAACATCCCCAACTGCCAGTACCGACCCGAAGAAGACTACCGTTGTAGTTATGCGTGAGTACCGAATTTTAATAATAAACATACTTTTATGGACGTTCAAAGGAAAGAAAATAATACAAGGAAAAAAATGTATTTTTGTGAGTTGTGTGAGTTTTATTTTGCCTATTATAGTTTTTGAGAAATAATAAAAACCTACATACTACTGCTACTATTACTACTCGACTAATTTATTTAGAAAAATATGTAAGTATACTTAATAATAATAATTCTAAATAGGAAGATTTTAATGAATAATAAGTAGACGATGAACATTTGGTATTCTTAAAAGCGTCAAGGTTTAGTAGGTATAGATACTTAGCTTTAACAAGTCTAGGGTTCATATGCAAAAAATGTCCATACTAATGCGAAGTGAATGGACAGTACATTTCTACAGCTCGTTAGGATGTGGGATATCGATTACATTAGTATGGTTATTATTAATATTATAGTACATTGAAGCTGCGTGTACATCAGTCCGTTAGATCCTTCTCACCTCACTTTATAACGTATAAGGTGGCAAACGAGCATTCGTAGATTTTAAATGACTACCGACGCCGATAGCTATCCGTGTAATTGGTATCCTTCCCTCTTCCTATCCAAAGTGCCACCGGAAACAAACAAGAGGATAACTATCACTTCTAGCCTCTAGGCAGTGCAAACTGTACAGGTGGATTTTATTCACTGAAAAAAAAAAAGAAAAAAAAAACAGTCGTAAGCACAAAAGTCATCAATGAACCCATTACACGTATTCATTGACTAGGGACTTTCGCAAGAATGATTCATTATATAGGTGGTAATATAAACTGTTGACATTCGCTTAGTCTGTGGGCTGTGGCTTTACAGTTTACGTCAGTGCAGGGATTCCCACACTACAACCGTTACACGTGAAGTTGAGGATTGGTGGAGCAAGATAATATGTGTAAATTCGTGTGAAACAGTAACCGACCGAGTGTAACGCCAGGTCAACGCTTCACCGCATTTACGTCAGTTTCCTCTCTTTCTCTTTTCACTTTATAATGATGTTTATTCGAGAAAACGCGCTTCGCTGATCGGAACAGACTCACACTATTGTTGATCACGTGAATATTAAAAAACATGTTATTACTCCATCAATTACATTGGCCGCTAGAGGAATCTATGTGCTTTGATGTGTCATTATTTCGTTGCTACCTATATATTGTCCCTGTAGTTGGAGAAAATAATTGCAGGAATCTTTTAGCTCTACAATGTGAAGCGTAAATAAATGTATTTTTGCAAAATTATAGTTTTTATTTAATAAATGGTAGGTACAAGATTATACTCAACATATTGCTACTGAGTCCTACTTGAGTCTGATCATTATTAAAGTTGTTACGTTATGTTTTTACAATTGAGCTCAATCTTTTTGTATGTTTTGTTGTTCCCAACGTTTGATACCTACCCCCAAATAAGCTGTGGTAGTATTTGCTAATCAAGGCAACAAATTAATCATCTTCATTAGGCATTTTCTATAACTAATGACTATCTGAAAAGTAGGTAAGTAATTACTTGTAGATGTAACTATGATGCTAAAGAGGTAGACATATATGATTGACCTTCAAAACCCTTGCATTATCAAATTAAACTAAACATCAAAAGAATACAACAATTCAATAAATGAAGCCATAAAAGAACAAAACGTAAAAACGGCGTCTATAAAATTGTGTAAAGTTTTCGGTCTATTGGGTAGGGTCGCGTGACCCGCGCCTATAGTCCTCGCCCGCGACTCGCACTGAGTACCATCGAGCTCGTAATCCGTCAGGTGCTCTCTCCCAGGCCTTCGTGGGCTCCCTAATTGGTTTGGAAGCCCTCTTCGGTTATCGTGCTGTTACCCATTTAAACTTGGAGCGTCTAACCAGATTGCTATATTTCTGAAACCGAGGCTTATTTATTCTACGCATGCCGTAAGTCAATTCTTAAATAGTATTTAAGAAGGCTTATTCCTTTGCCTTTATAATTAGAAAAAGGCACGCTGTCAGTCATTAGAATTTTTGCGCGCCATTTTTAATGTCAAAAACTCTACTTACAAAAACAAAGTTATGAATTCCCTAGCAAATCATTACGTAGCATAGACAAGTCTGGTAATTTGTTAGCTTTGTTTGGCCATGAAGTAACGGCAGTAGTTTGGTCACGGCGTTTTTTCCCGGCGCATGGTACGGAAGGCACCGCAATATAATATCTACTCAACTTTATACAAATTACATTCCTATCGTGCTGGCTATCAGCCCCCATTATTTTATCATTACCATCGCAATACGAACGTATTTATAGATATCGTTTGACGGTAGTTTTCTAAATAAAACATCCATTTTCAAACCTCGATGACACATTTCTTTTCGCTCGTCATAATTTTATTCATAGAATTTTTATGTCAAATCTTTTGTGCTGTAATAATATGTTTTGAGTAACCAAGTACCTACCTATGTGTGAGTTTCTCTTGTACATTTGGGGTTCCGTTGATTTGCTCTGTTTTTTGTATGCGGAGAGTAGAGTATTCTGAATAATTAAAAAAAATATATCTGTTTATATGTTATCAGAGTAAGCTAATTTTTTTTCAGTGATTATGGTACGATACATGAAAATAAAAATTGGTTATGGTATCATATTGAAAAGCTCGAGCCGAAGAAAAAAATAAAAAAAGAATAATTAAAAAACCTATATAATATAGAGTGAGTCATATTTTAGTAATAGTCAGTCAATTATTGTTTATTATAGGTACTTACTAATATTTCTATATATTTCCTTGTTCTTACGAAAAGTAGTTATTACATAGTTAAATATTCAAAGACATTGGTTGGTTAATTCAGTTATGTACCTATATTTTATTATATTATGTTCTTTTAAATGTTTCAAATAGATTAGTATTTTCGGAAAGCATGCTTTTTACTATATTGAATAATAAATAATAAATAACTACACTAGTTGGTATATAACAATAAAACAAAGACTTGTAAGAAACATTCCGAGTTCGTCGGGACGCGATGTTTTCTTATTGCCGAATCACTTTATTCGTTTCGAAAAGCCAATCCATTAGTCGAATTGAGCACTCAATACCGCCTCGCCTTCAGCAAACAAACTCATTTCTTACATTGTCAAATGTAATGGCGACTGTTGTTTTATGTCTTGTTTCTTTTATGTACGATCTAAAGAAAATAAGATTATTGTCAGTAGATGTAGCGATTTAGTAAGAGGTAGTTGTGTTGTATTCGTAGATTATTACTTATTATTACTTGGCCTATTTACAGTGTTCGATATATTTTAATCGAATAACAATACTTACACTAAGTTCGAAAAGGTTTTGCTCATAATTTTCGTGTTATTTTAATGAGAATTCTCTTGCCTTTTATGGTCAATGGTTGAAGAGGGTTACTAGTTAGCTAATCTATGTGATATTCAGATGTCATATAGATTAGTATTAACAGGTAATGCGGATGATTAAGTTCATTACTTCAGTAGTTTGCTACCTATTCTTACACGAGACCCGCGTAAAGTGACAGACGTGCTGTCGCGTTTCGTGTGGTGGGTAAGTAGCCGGTGGCAAATGGATATGGGAGGAATGGGAAGAGCAGCGCATTTGATAGCCTCTATGCGGATATATATGGGCGTCGGTAGTCATATAAATGGCTCTGACTGCTCGTCCGCCCCCTATACCATAAAAAACCGCAAGAAAAGCAACAGCATAGCTGCAACTCTACATCTGTATCATTTAAGCGAGAGACATCTTCCCGGCCGAGCTGTCCAATTCGGCTGCATGGATGCAGCGTGGTTCTTACTTTTTTACTTCCCTTAACATCTCATTCCTCCTACGGTAATAAATTGAATAGCCATTATTGTAACATAAATAACCGTGTGATCGGTACCGGTGGTGACTGGTGAGTAAAGCTGCGCGGCGCGAGTAGTGCAGAGGGCGCCCGCACCTGCCGCCGACCCTCACAAATCTGGCCCTCGCTCACCTCACCTAGTATATGCGAGAACCTCACATGCAGCTATTGATTTCCGAACGAAGCTGGCGGGTGTACGAATTTAATGTATCTTGTAATGAATAAATATTTTATTTATTTGTGTCTGATGTGTTTTTTGCAAATTCCTTTACAAACGATCTTTGAACGATTTATAAATTGGAATATAGCCCATAAAAAGATATAATGATAATGAAAAAGTGAAAAAAGTAAACACTACATTATTCAATATCTCAATCTTAGAAGTCATTATTTTATTAGCTTTATTGTTATATGAATGTAGTTTATTTATTTGTTGTAGGTATTTGAAACGTAGGTATATTAATAAACCTTGCATGTTTAACAATACCTTTGATAAATAATTAACCTTCTTCTATAAGTTCGAAAGGTACTTTTTATAGGTACTTAACTTTATGGTATTGTCTATTAGCAATAGAAAATCCGTTTTTTTACCGGCAAATGTTGCACTGCCGCCGGTCATCTGTAGAATGTAATAAAATATTCATTCCTAACAGTGTCTATGTTGTCTTATTATTTCCATTTCTCATAAGTCATATGGTATACTTATAGAAAAACCCAAATGTAAGTAATAAAGATTAAATTTCATAAATTGGCTTTTATTAGCTAATAGCGATGATGTGATGATGGGTGTAAAGCCACGCACAATCCTTGCTCTGCATCCTAGGACGAGAATGTAATTAAAATTAAACTTTGCTCGTTAATTTCTAAAAAGTTAGCAAATATTAGACTTGAATGTTTTAAATATACACAAAAATAAACAAATCTTTATCAAATATATAACATGCTCTGGTATATTTTATCTGCCACTCGCGTGTACTACAAGCGATGGGTGTATATTTTAAAAACTCATCCTTCAATAAGTCAATTTAACGTGTAGCCCTCACGCCACTTAGGGTTGCACATAATCGCTCTTTGTTTGTTGCCCTTTAATGTTTACAATTAATCGCATTGTGAATCACGAGCTCAAAAATCATTTTACCTGATTGGGAAACATCTGGTATTGTTTTGCATCTGCGTTTGTAACCAATGGGTACCCGCTGAGGTGTTGTAAGTAATTTAGAAAGATTGTTGAGCGTTTTAGCATAGGAATTATTCTTGTGGTTTTAGTTAGAAGATGCAATCAGCAGCCGAATTAGAAATAGAAATAGAAAAATTAAGAAGTCATAGCCATTTTCATGACTACCGATGCGCATAGACATCCGCGTAGAGGCTATAAGCGCTGTTCTCATTTCTCCTTCCACCTCCATGGGCCACCGGCAACAGACACACCGCAAGAAACGCGACAGCACAGCTGTCACTTTACGCCGATCTCGTGTAAGCGAGAGGTACCTCCCCGGTCGAGCCGTCCAATTCGGCTGCATGCAAGTATGCAGTGTGGCACTACCTCTTACTAACGTCTCCGGTGGTGTCGGATTGCCGTCCCATAGGAATATGAGAATGTGAGAATGGAAAAGGATCTGGGTAGTCTCTATGAACATGGCCGGCGTAGTCAAGATCGGCTAGGACGACATTATTGTCGTATAGTCAATAATCATAAAAAGAATGGATTTTCTTTGGTAATTCGATAATTTAATGACAGTATAAAACAGATTTACTATAAAGGCCTAAATATTTATATAACGAAACCTCACACACAAGTCCATTGACAGCAACTAAATACTGTCCTATGTTAGACTGCACGCAAATCCGTGGACCTAGAAATGACCTAAACATGTCTTCTCGACACTGTTACAGCAAATAGTTATTCCGTTAGTTCTCTGGGCCCTAAACCAATCTTTAACCGACCAAGTCCAAACGATCTTACAATCAATTTCTTTCAAAATTTCTTACAATCAACTTTAAAAAGAATTGAAATTCATTTTAGAGGAAATGTAAAAAACCACACACTGGGTCCTATTGTTGTAAGTTCTAGGCGTCATAGTTGCACATCTGGAGCTACTTAGCCTTGGTCGCACTTTCAAATGAACATCAAACAATATGCTGGAGCAAAAAAGGTTTTGTTTATTGACATCATTGAAATAACAATAAACATATTCCTCATGATCATCAATTTGAAATTAAATAGACCATCAAAGAAACATATTTATACGGTAATTTGTAATTGATCCCAAACACGTTACTCTATACTTTTAAATTAAGTCCTGGAGTAAAAAATGTGAGTAATCCCATTTTTGCACATTTATCTATGAGAAACCATTATAATGTAGGTACTGGAAGATTGATATCTTATGAGGTTCTGTCATGCAATTAAGACATCGAAAAGTCTACACAAACACTGAAACATTTCGAAGGAAGAAAGAAAGGAAACTCATTATTTCACATTAATGAGGCTCGGCTTCACTAGACAACAAAGATTAAATTAAATACGAGAACTACATGTTTGATTAAATACCTAAGTAGATACACCTGTATCTAGCTACTTCGGTGAAAAGAACAAGATAGAAACAAAAATGCTTTCATTCATATTATTTCCTGTATTGTAGTTCAGTTGTAAGGTTCGCTGTTGCACATCTGGACTTCTTAACGTCTAAACAAGTTAAAGTTAAGATTATGCCGTACGAGCCACAACAAAACAACAGAACAATGTACTTAAGCTCTCTGTTAAGTCGTTAAAATAATAGTCTCTAATCGAAATTAAGGACTTAATTTTTTAAATGAATTAATGTTAATTAAAAGATGGGATTTTATTGGAATTATCACCAGCCGTGCGTTTCACCCGTAAAACAATTTTCAGGATAAATATTTAATCATACCATAAATTAATAATTTCAGGATAATAACCATTGAATCTGTTAGTAGGTTTTGCGTCAAGGAGTAACAAATACAATACATTTGCACTCATAAGCTTTCGACTTAATTTATGCTAAGTACTGAGTATTATTATATTAAACGCTGAAGTAGCAAAAAAATATATTATTTTGAAGCTTTGAAAATTTATCTTGATCTCTGATTATATTACTAAGTACCTAACCCGTACGTGTCTAACGCACCTATTACAGTGAACTTCAGAATCTAGAACTAGTTTCCATAAATACGGCACTGTATATTTCGAAAAGTAAAGTAAAGTTCCTATCTACACGATCTAAAAAAGTTATATAATATTGTCCCCGGGCGTCTGTTGCTAGAACATAGGCGTGGATGAATATAAATTTTGCGAGTCCAATAACATACTAAAAAATATTTTGCTTGTGGAAAAAGCCAGTGTATTCCGCGTCTTATAACCTCTGAATTCACACGTTACAAACACAACCAGGAATAGCCTTTGACACGTTGCCTTCGGCTGTGACGTGGTTCAATATGATTGATATGAATATTTGCCGTCGGCGCGGCGGTCGCAAAGGACTAAGTGCATTCTACTACTACTACTACTACTAAGTGCATTTTTTTTAAACATTTCGAGTCTGCGGTTGTGTTGTTGATCGAAGTAACTATTTACAGGTACTTCGACCAACCACAGACTCAATTGTAATGGATGTCTTAACATCTATTATTTATCTTTTATTGTAAAAATAAGTATTGTAGTCTCATATTTCACCACGAAGAAACCTGATGATCTACAGGAATCTGGTATGTTGGTATTGACGTAGTGGTTGTTACTGAGATAGCAGAAATTCATCCAGAACCTCACTAATTTATGTCAGTGAGGCCCTGACTCTTGTTTTGCGGAAAGTGAACCTTTACTTAATTAATCTGCTGCATCCAACGTTTGTCAAGTTGCACAAAATCGACGGTAGTCAGACTACCGTCGAGATGGAGAAGATGACTACATCTTATCTATACATATTATAAAACAGTAAAATTCCTGTGTTTGAATATGTTTACGAAAAACTAACTGGGGGCGATGTTAAAATAGCATTAGAACACTTTTCAATGTTTTTTTATTTTTTTTATCTGTCTGTTTGTCCGAGCTAATCTCCGACTCCGACTGGACGGATTCGAATGAAACTCTTTGTGGTATATAGATACTAGTCAACATCAAAAACACTTTTTACTGCAGCAAAATCGCTTATTTCTACGGGAAATCGGAATTTCGGCACACTGCAAGCAAACAATAACAAACACAGTACAATATATAACAAATCACTTTAATTATAATATTTCTACGCTATGCAAACGAAGTCGTAGGCACCAGCTAGTAAAGTAATAAGTGTTATATACCTAATCACCTACAATTTACCTGTGTGAGTTTTTATATTCACTGTAACACAAATAAGAAGAGTTGAATTATTCTGCATTTAAAATTAACAAATTAACACAGTACAATAGTATTAAATTCTAAAAAACTTGTAGGTAGGTAGTTGAGTACCTACTTATTAATATAAATGCACAGTTTTCGGTTATTGTGTGTTCATCTATTGTGTTGGTCATAAACTCGAATTGTCTCTTTGTTCTTGATTGTGCTAGATTATCAGCTTAATTCCTTGCAGCTGTGCCATCTCTAGCACAGGTGTTCCTGACGCTGTTTCCAGGAAAGACAGTTTTGATAAATTAGATATCTATACTAATAATATAAAGCTGAAGAGTTTGTTTGTTTGAACGCGCTATTCTCTGGAACTACTGGTCCGATTTGAAAAGTTCTTTCAAGATTAGTTAGTCCATTCAGCGAGGAAGGCTATAGGCTACTTTTTAACCGACTGCGGTAAAAAAACGGATTCACGTAAACGAAGTTGCGGGCGTCCGCTAGTATACAATAAAAATAATTTCGACTGATTTTATCGTGGTTTATTTAATTATTTTACAAGCCCGTCGGTTCCCGTGATCATGTTAACTGTAAAGATTCTAAAACGTGAGGCTTGTTAATTTATATCCGTTGAAGGAGTTATTGTAAAGAGTAATTCGCGTAGAATTAAGAAATTGGATAATCTCAAATTATTTCGATCGAGAAGGAGATTCACACTGGAATGAATTGCTCATTCTTATGACAAGTGTAACTTGTAAATGAAAAAGTATACATTTTTAGCAATGGGAATGGCGATAGAAGTGAAAATTGAAGTTGTCTGTCTTTATATGCTAATATAATGTATATTCTGTGGCACATGAAAGTGAAGCTATGTACAGCATGTTCGAGTCAGTAAACTCATGTTTTTCCCTGACGCGGCTGTATCGCTAATTAATTAAAGATCTATCTGTAAATAATTGACGTTGACAAACATCAGGCCCTACATAAAAGTCATCAAAGTCCGTATAAAAAGTAACACGGGCTTACGTCGACTTATTAAAAACACTCTAAGTGAAAATCGTTATCCGGGCATTTGGAGCGTCCATAACGGAGCCGGCCTCAACAATAGGCTTAACGCGCGCACTCATTACAAAAGGAACATAACGTAACGCCACGTCGAAAGCTCCTCTATTCAGAGTGTATACTCCAGTTTTTTGCTGGAAGGCTGTTACGCCTGCTATTGGTCCGCGCGGTCCCCGCCCAGCGAGATGCGGGCTGCCATTGGCGGGGGTCATTTGAGCACCCTCAAACTGAGAGTAGGCTGTCGAGGCCGAGGGCGGCGCGGGGTGTTGTTCACCCCGAGAGCCACTCGAGGGTTGTTTAGTACGGGCGCGGCGTCACACGGCGCAGCACGTTCGTGGGTGTTTCGATCAGTTTCCAAGATTATTCCGAAGGCGAGCTCTCCCGGCCGGGAGATGAAGTGTGAGGAGGGCGAGGTGACCCCGCCGCTCCTGCCGCCGGCCTCGCTGCTGGCCTGGAGCCCTATCCTGCTGCCGCCATGGGGCCCGGCCTTCCTTCCGGCCCTGTACCCCGCGGCCTTCCGGTCCGCTTTCCCCGGGTGAGCGACTGTGATATTAATCTTAATGTGGAATTGTGAATTGCGATACTACTTAATTTTTTTTTAAACTGCTAAAATTTTGTTGATTTTTACATTTGAATATAATGCACAGTCAATAATATAAAATTACTAACTACGTCCCGCGTTTTTACTTGCACAAGTTTGAAAAATTGGGGATAAATAGTTGAAACATTCTTAACGACCTTCAATACAGTTATTATATTATTACGTCGATTGAATGCAGAAAATTTCGTAGTAATTAATTAATCGGTCAAGCCGTTTCGGAAGAGTTGAACCACAAGCACTGCCCCACAACTTCTAATACAGATAGTATTTGAATGTGTCGTAAAACTATATAGATATCCAGTAACTATCACATAATGTTAATTAAAGTAAAGTAATAAACCCTAATCTCCTTCCTAAAGTTCCTATTACACAGATTTAGGATAATCTAATGCTAATTAATTGTGTTCCTACAGTCTTGGTTTTGATATATTCAAAGAAATGCCTAATCTACTACGCTATGTTTTAGAACTCATCGACTCTAGAAAATTCATTATATCTTATTAAGGTTTTAATGTGAAATAAAAACTTAGTGCGCATACCTGAAGATCTCGATTTAACACAAATATTAGGTGTGAGTCCAATTCCTCCTCGACCGTGACATATCACGTGTTCTTCACAAAGGTCCCTGTGAGTCGATAATAACGATGTCTACAACCTGCTAAAGGATTCCCTGAGAGCGGCCTTTCACGTTGTCACGTACGGGACAGGACAAACATTTCACGAGTGAGTGTAATTCTGGTATTTGAATGTGGCTCAAACTCCGCGGCGCTTTTGTGCGGGTCACGTACCTTGAAGAGGTTCTCACTTAACAAACCCGCTCAATTGATGGATTATGTGTGTTTTTTCAATTCTCACTTGTTAAGCTTGTGATAATTAACAGTGTAGTATAAAATATACGTAGTAACTGGATGTGCGGTTCGGCATCGGTTTAACCGCCTAAAATAAATCCCTAATTCCTTTTTCGGGATAAAAAGTTATTTTATGTTATTCCTGATAATCTATGTCTGTGTCGTTTTTGCCCAAATCCATTTTATACTTTTAGCATGAGATAAGATATAGAGATAATAGAGATATATCATAAGATAGAGAGAATAGTACGAACTTATGTAGGTAGGTACCTAACTTTTATAAACAGTGCATTAACATAATGCCTATTTCCTAACTGAAATATTTTAGGATATCATTTTTAATTAAAATTACTTAGCATTTGCTTTTTTATTGTTTTGAGGTTGAGTTAGTTAGATAGGTTAGTACCTACTACATTGTGTATACGCCGTCGGATTTTTGTCATTTATTTATAGATTGAATATGAAGTTTAACAACCCCGTTTTTTTCGTCGTCGTTTCAGCAAAAAAAAAATATAAAATTTTCTGCTGTTTTGGTTAAATATAATTTGCCTTTGGCTTGCGACTGTTGCCCAGCCTATGAACTAGCACGACATCACTACAGATGAATGAACTACTTATACCCATGTATAGTGTATACTAATGTAGGACTCTTTTCAGGACATTTGTTTCTTTTTAATAAATCTTACTTGTACTTTCCTCGGTATCAATATAAATACGTTGATAGTCTATTCTTGTTTTTATTAGAAGAGGTTGCTTTTGATGATTCTTGATGAATCCAGTCTAGCAACTAGAATAAAGTAAAAAAAAATATTGTGCAGCCGGTGACCAAAAAAGTTAATACATATTTGAATTGGTCTCCAAATAGTAATTTAGAACAGCCCTTTTCGTTAGCATTAGGTACGGGATCATTTTTCGATATCTATCAGCAGAGTATCAAAAATTTTAAAGAGATCGCAGAGCAGTATTAGTTATATTGCCCGACATATACAAAACAGTAGGTAGTTATTTCACCTATCTTATTAAAATCGCGCTCTATCGCTGGTATATCCAGGTAACTTGAACATAGCGGCTAATGGCTTCCGCGGTGATTCTAGTTAATGTTTCTACTAGGATATGGATCAAATCTATGTTCGTTCGCGTTCGCTGGACCCGGGTTAACTTTGGCAGAAGCTCTGAAAACTCATTTACCTGTAAGTGAGAATAAATCTTTACAATTCGATCTTAATTTAAATTTCACTTCTTTTCATAAACTTTGTTGTAAATTATAATTATATAGGCCCACTATATAATTATAATTTAATATCGTGGACAAAATAAGGTGTAGGTATATATCGGTATAATATATATTCTAAATATCTGAACATTATCATCATATATTTATCATTATTACCATATCATTATCATTATCATTTTGAAACATAACAGATACAATGATATGTACTTAAAAGTCACAACATTCCATCTGATGCGGACAAAAAAGACCTTAGTTTGACAATTATATAATCTGTGCGTTTAAAACACAATGTTATCCTAGCTCCGTGGTAAGTGCCGTAAGGCCTACGGGTACCTATTAGACCTTTAAGATAATTGAAATACATATACTTATATCGCCAAACCTTGGCGGTATTCGAACCTGCGACCTCTGCGTTACGTGGGGCTACTTTACCACTTCATCAATCGGTTATCTTAGAAGTTATAAATATTAGCATTTATTATTTATTTATTTATTTTATTTTATTTAACAGGTACAGAAACAGACAACAGATCAAGAATTTACAATTCATAACATAAACATAAAAAACACAATTACAAATCTGACGCCCAATTACGTCTGTACACAACATTTTAATTAGAACATATATAGAGCTTTTGCAAGTGACGAAAAAAAATACATATGAGAAAAATATAGTTACATAAGTTACTTATCATTATTCGTCAGATATGATCATCTGGACAAGATAATTCTTAAACGAATTAAAACTATTACAGAATATATCAGTTTGTGAGCATATTGTATTATAATGACTCGGTCCTCTTATTATGGATATTCATATTTATTATCACTTAGTTATGCTACGTTATGCACATCCGCCATCTCACAGTGCTACCGACTTGACCTTTGAAAAAAAATGTTTTTATAGAGATAAAAGTAACCATAACAACGTTTTGTTGTAGGCTGTTGGACAGTATGAAGATGCCCGGCCAGAGGCCAGGCTTCCAGATATCTGATATCCTGGGCCTGAACGAGGCGAAGGGTCTGGAGGCACCTCCGACGGGAGCCCTGGGCGGGTGCTCCCTGGACCTGCCGCCCTACGTGTCGCCGCAGCACAGCTACCCTCACGAACTGCTGCGACACCATCAGCCCTGGCTTTCCTTGGATCACCACGATAATACTGGTGAGTTATTATTTTTGCCATACTTACAAATTGTTTAATACGAACTTGTAGCCTTTATTTCATTCCCTTTTGAAAGATATTATTTCTAAACGAATGCTTACGTCGAGAAGCAGTGGCGTAACTAGGTATACCGCTCGAGGCCAGTGGCTAATTCATCGGATGCGGCCTATCCGATTAATTTGGAACTTAAAGAAGCTTTTTTTTTTAGTTGGGATTCTCCTCTAACCGGAGGCCCCATCCGGATGGGGGCCCGTGGCGTCTTGCCGACTTGCCACCCTGTAGTTACTCCACTGTTGTTTTAGTAAGAGGTAGTGCCACACTGCAAGCTTGCATGCAGCCGAATTGGGCCGGCACGACCGGGGAGGTACCACTCGCTTACACGAGACCTTCGTAAAGTGACAGCTGTGCTGTCGCGTTTCGTGCGGTGTGTAAGTAGCCGGTGGCCCATGGAGGTGGGAGGAGAAAGGAGGGCAGCGCATCTGTAAAGTCTCTATGTGGATGTCTATGGGCGTTGATAGTCATGAAAATGTCTCCGACTGCTCGTTTGCCCTCCTATACCATTAAAAAAAAAAAAAAAAAAAAGAAGGTACGGGTACCTGTATCAATGAGTCCAGTAGTTACGGTTATTGCGTTGATAGATCAGCCAGCCTGGCTGTCAGGGTTTATAGATCTACAGATTTATTACCTACCACGGCAACCCTGTAATATTATATAAATAATAAGGTTGTAGTGGTCATAGGAGGTTGGAGGGGGGAGGAGGAGGATTATCGTTGTAATTATCTTTTCTCTACCTACCTACCACATACACTATACATACCGACATAAAATTGATAGGGCTAGGGTTGAACCGGTAGTAGATGAAATTTTTGACGTTCAAAAAGCAATTTTTTAAGCTCTATTTTGAATAAAAATATTTTGATTTTGATAAATTTGATACTCTACAATTGTAGAGTTATGATTTTATCCTCAATTTTTCATGGTACAATATGGAATACCGTCAGTTGTTTTTTGGTAGTATTCTCCTTTTACCTACAGTTTTAAGGACATGGAAAACTGTATGTAGCTACCTTTCCTTATAACTTCTTTAAAGCAATGAATATGAATGAAAACAAAATATGTATCTAAACATTTAATAGCTAAAAGATTTTTCTGTAAAATATACTAAGAGTTAAAACTATTCCATCAAAAATCATCGAAACTTTGTCCGTTGGCGACCGTGTGTTTTATGGTCCTTTAGGACAGCGATGTTTAATGTTTTTTGTTTACATAAGCATTGCTAGGTTCTTTTTCAGATGGTCCCTTGAGGGCTAAATGCCGTAATAACTTTCCGTTGGTACGGGTGGTTCGCAGAGTTCGGCCTTCAAATAATGATCTGTCATTACGATAAGTCTAGTTATAGAGTAAAATATAATTCATTTACTACAACATACAGATTAGGTTAGCAACACAGGTTGTGTTGTCACAAGCCATTGGTACATTATCATCAACACACCGCATGATATCTCGCCGGCTGTGGGCTGGATATAACATTCTCGTTTGACATTTTTATCCTGAGATATAACATATAGATAGTCTTAGATATCTGATATTGACACACGTACACATATTTCATAATTGAATTTCATTTATTTTCCTTATTATATTAAGATATACGGACTTTTATGTTTAAATATAATACCGTATATTATTTGGTAAAGGAGTATCGACAGAAGTAAGTATTGAATCTACACATATAGGTATGTACATAAATTAATATACAAAAATTGTTTTTTTATAAAAATTAGAGAATTGGAAACTTTTACAGATAATAAAAATCGTGTATAGTTTTTGAAAAGTATCTAATGATAATATATCAATTTGTATATCTTCAATCAAAGACAAGTAGGAATTATCATACACAAATATATGAACACTCGAAAATAATAGGTGTTCGGTAGCCGTGTTCGAGAGGCCGAGATTATTTTTTCAACTGGCGCTCCAATCGAGTGGCTTCATCGGCTAATCTGTGGTTGTCATTAATTATTTTTATCGCTTATCGTTTTTCGCCACTCATTGCCGCGTTTTTTGATTGCCTGTTGAAAATGCTAATCCTACTGGCGATTAAAGATTTTGATTTATTACTAAACATCAATATAGATAGGTATCTTGAGTACCTACATTGTAATTTACATATAGGTTGTAATGACTTGCGCAAAAGCGTATTTTTGCGGTTTTTTTATTTAGTATAAGTTACGTAGAATTTAGATAACATTGTGTTTACGATTATGATAAATAAACACATATCTGAATATGTTATTACTTCTCAAATATCGACAGGAGTGATCTTTCAGAATGTAAAAAGTGTTTGCAAAATACTCTTTGCAATTTCTTACGCAAACATGCGGTAGGTACATAAATTTGTTTCCACTTTTTTCATTTAGAACTGGATTCCGAGTTTTAGTACCTATAATTAATTACAGATACAGTTTAAAAAAAAAACATTAAGCGCTTCAAACGGTGTCTTCGCAATGGACGAAAAAACCGTCTCTTTGTTCGCGACATAAAAACCTTTGCAAACATATCAAACGGTACAAATTGTAAAAACCAAATCTCAAACGGGGTGGGGTCACGCCCCAAGAGCTACCAAATACGGTGATTGTTTAACGCTAACCGAGGGGACCGATCCGGAACGAATTTGTCACCAATAGTATTGTGCCCCAGCTGCCTATCAATTACACAGTGTTTGCGGCTGTTAGGGATGCAATTCGTTCATTATTCGAAGACAGTTATAGGCCATTGTTACCGTTAAATCGATATTTCAAATTGTCTGTATATAGTCTTGTATAGTAGAGGCCCGTTACATGTTTCTATTCTATTGCACTATAATAAATCTGTATGATAGATATTATAATTAATTACCTACTGCTACTATTCAAGTTTTTGTATTTATGGACTTACACACAAAATCATTGATTGAATGTATTACTTGACATACTGATATACGACTAGCAAGTTGGTGTATTCTTAATTATAGCATATTAATGAACATAGCATAATGTTTTAAAATAACATAGCCCGTTTTTTAAAAAAGCGAAAGGTTCGAGATTATATTGTGTATTAGGTTATATTCATAAACCTTAAAGATACCCCTGTTAATTTTAAGTAAGTAAGTAAGTAGCCCATGACCAATGCAGGGAGGAGGAGGAAGGGGGG
Source organism: Calycopis cecrops (assembly GCA_001625245.1). Classification (NCBI taxonomy): domain Eukaryota; kingdom Metazoa; phylum Arthropoda; class Insecta; order Lepidoptera; family Lycaenidae; genus Calycopis; species Calycopis cecrops. Next base: position 163,611 of record LUGF01050512.1, read on the forward strand.
TAACGCATCTGTATAACCTCTATGTCAATGTCTATGAACGACGGTAGTCATGAAAATGGCTCCGATGGCTCGTTTGCACCCTTATACTATAAAAAAGTAAGCTAAGCGATGATCCTGATCCGACGTATATTTTTTTATGACTGAACCATGCTGTTGAAGGTGAAAAAAAGAAAAAGTCCACCACAGTTTCTACCGGGCGACTCTATGAAAGTTTATGATTATAATCTTGGCCGTCGGGAAAAACTATTCCTGACTAATCAAAAAAATTTCTGTTTGATTTAGTTTTCTTCTATTATTTTTTGTTAAGTCCGTTATAATATGCTCTAACGTAATTTCGACATGCGGTTAGACATTCGGTTTAAAAGTTTTTCTCGAAGAGTCAGATTGTAGTATATTTAACTCTCTCAGACATAAACAATGTTATAGTTACAAATACTAGTTATGAGAAAATAATACCTACTTTGTTATTTGGTAAATGGAAATATGTATTTACCTAATAACTATGGGGGAGACCTACGTTCAACAGTGGACAGCTATAGGATGATTCATTCATTCATTCAAATACAAATATTCGGCGGAAGCAGTTATCATCAATTATTAATAAATAAATTGTTTTCGATATTATCTTATTGTCAACTTTACTTACTTTCTCTACAACGTGATATCGCTTATTTATCCAAGCTTCAACATAGGGCATATTCTGCGTTGGATTACCTAAAACCTAACTCATCACATTAATTACTTATGTTTCGGCGGAGACGATTGTTCAGCGAACAATAGAGGCAGCTGTGTGGGAGTGTCCCCCCACCACGCCCAGCCGCCTCACATTATCCTACCGTGTGAAGCGAGGGGAGGGCTGCTGCGGTGGTTTTTTTTCTCATATTCCGTTTGGCCTCTCATTGGAGTTAAATAGAGCGACCCTAACAGATTAGCCGCGGCTTAACCGACTGCAGAGCGCTTCTTACCCTTGTAACACTTTGTAATTGTTTGTTAACATTATCATCAGCCCCGATGTTCTATCCATATTCAATGAGTATCAAACATTACTAGGCCAAATATGCCACTCCGTACTGAAAAGATGGTTATTTAAAAGTATGAATGAATGAGTAGGTACTGTAAATTGCTAAAAACTAATTCCAAAAAATTATGGAGAATTGGTTCTATGTGAATTTCGATCATAGCACATTGATGAGACTAAAGATACCTCTTTATTCTTTGAAACTCAAATTTATTATTTCATTATTTTACCAATTTTTACGCTTTGGCAATTATATAGAACTATTTCTTATTAATTAAAAGTTATATAAGACAAAGTATGCTTTACTTTGTTGATCTATTCTCGGTTCCCCTTATAAAGACTATTGGCGATACTAGTGATGTCGACTTGACTTACCAGAAGCTGTTTTACTTGTTAAGTTTTATTATATTCTCTACTCCTTAACTAAAACATGAATAAAGAACTGAAAGGAATTTCTGCTAATATAAAATTTTTTTTCATTGTTACAGGAGTTGTCGGTCAACAGGCAAGTCCGGACAGCACGTCGCGCGCATCCGAACTATCCTATGCGGGCCCACCCACCGCGTCGCCAAACGTGGTCGACACCCGCCACGACCACGACCACGACCAGGACCACGACCACGATCTACACGAGAGCCTTGACCACGAAGATGATAACGACCACGATCAACCACTAAACCCCAACGACGCGATTTCTCACAAGAAACGCAAACGCCGCGTTCTCTTTTCAAAAGCGCAGACTTACGAGTTGGAGAGGCGTTTTAGACAACAGCGGTACCTGTCGGCGCCGGAGAGAGAGCACCTGGCGAGCCTCATCCGTCTCACTCCCACACAAGTGAAGATATGGTTCCAGAACCACAGGTACAAAACAAAACGGGCGGTACAAGAGAAGGGGGTACACGACTTAAACGTAGGCGGTCTGAACTCTCCGCGACGAGTCGCCGTACCCGTTCTGGTCAAAGACGGGAGGCCGTGTCTCGGGAAGCCTGACGGGCTGCCTCCTTTAGGGCTGTCCTTACCTCCTTACCAACCGATGCATCACCAACCGCCCGTCCCAGGCCACGGACACCAAGCAAGCGGTTGCTGGTGGTAATTGTCACCACACACTCCAGTGGGTTCCTAGTCGTATTGTATAATTCACAAAATATTTATAATTGTACAATATTAGAATATAATGTACCTGTATTCTGTAGATATAGCGCGTTATCTACGTGACGCATGCAATTGGCTCATATTGCAAACTGATAAGTAGATAGCGTAGAAACAGAATGTTGCCATTTCAAGAACGTTGTGAAATCTATTACTTTTTCCACTATTATAATTCTTAAATTTAAAACTCGAATAAATTAAAGGTTTATTATTTTAAGTTCGTGGTATTCTGCAGTTCCTAATCTTATAATTTTAAGAACGCATAATTATAAGTATTTTTGTACGGTACCTATTCCTATATACATTTGTAACTTTATACCAAATTCTGACTGTAAGAAATACTACCCGTAATTGACATAGGAGACAATAATACACATCTTAACCAAACTAGAAATACCATTAAACTTTCGAATTTGTGAGAAACTCATTTAGAAATGTAGTTAATTGTTTTTTCATTCAGTTAGTTTAGTTCATTTTTTCATTTTGTTCGTAATAATTTAGTTAAAGGGAAAATGGAACTTCATAACTTAAGTTGTAAGTATATTGATGAAAAAGAAAAAATCCTACTTAGGCCTGTATAATTTGACTGATACTAATGATAAACTATCAACAGAACAAACTAAATCTACATTCCATTTAATAGTGTTTTGTATATTGATGTAAAAAGACAATTATATAGTATTAGTTAAGGATATATTTATAAAATGACCAGATTTTTATCAGATTGCAATATTTAGATATAAGATTCAGTATTACTGTAGTTGGGCAGAAGTAGTGGACAAATATGTATAATATTAAAATATATTTATATAAATGTAATATGATTAGTATAAAATGTATATTGTGTACATACCTACATATTTATTTGATCACAAAAAAATTATGTGTTACCATATAAGTGAAGTAGTAGTAAATGAAATAATTATTTTCACCGATTTGTAGAAACAATATTAACGAGTTTAAAAGATATAGTTTAATCAGTTTTTTAGAACTTTCATTTTTTTGCGTCAATCTTAAATGCTTAATGCACGATCAAAACATCTGTTTTAAATTTGGGATTAAAAGATGATTTCAATTTTTACATTCAATACAAGTATTTTTCCATTTATTTTGAATTCAAAAGTATTTTTTAATATTGTCGATTTAAACAAGAGGTATGCACAACATAACACAAATACAATATTATTTTGAAACAAAAGTGTGAGTAAAGTTTATAAAATTGTAAAAAGTGTTATTGATGTATAAATGATTATAATTATTAAAATAATAATTGTCAGAGACTTTTCTTTTAATTTTCCCCTCAAAGATATAAAATTGATTTACTTCGAGAATTTAACGATAATTTTAACTGCTTTAGCAGCATGATGTATGTCTGTTATAACACAGCTAAAACCCCGAGATGGAACATACATGACTAGCTACTAAAACTAACTATTTAAAAATTAATCCTAAAGGGATAAGAATATAATAAGAAAATGAAATATTAAAATACAGATTTTTTTTATATTAGGTATAGTACCTACCTACATCAGTAAGTATAGTTTCATATTAAAAATAATATTACGCATTAGGACAATAACTCTTACACCGTCAAGGATGTGAATTAACAAATAGTAACGAGACTAGAATAGAAATAGAGTAAGGAAAAAAAACAGGAGTATATGTTCTTAGTAAAAATGACGAGTAAAGTAGCAGGAGACAGCTGGTTAAAGAAATCTTTATATTGAATCCTTGTGCAATTATAAGCATCTTAAACATTTGGAGCTCAACGAAAACAAACGTAATTGTCAGTTTACCCTTCCGATGACCTTAGGACCAGATGGCGGCTAACTACCACCACAGATCGAGTAAAATTAGGGATAGTACATATTATTTAAAAAATTGTAGGTACGTAGGTTTTTTGTTTGTTTCTAGCGCATTTCAAATGATTTTTTTTTGATAGAGATTAATTAACTGTTCTCTCAACGCGAATTTTTTATACCATACCATTTAGAACCAAGATTAATAATTAAGACAGTTTCTAATTTTGCGCGTCTGTAATCTTCGTAAATGCTGATCCGATTTTTCACTGAGCTACTACTACTATACAGATTTTTTTGGAGATGCAAAGGCTATCATCATAAGCAGACGAAAGTCGTCCTCTATTGTGCTGAGGCCTCAAAGACCTCCATAGGTCACGGTCAGTCACTTACATCCAACGGTACCTAGCATCGGCTACATGTTATCATAATTGAATGTATATTTTCGACACCCAACGAAGTGGACGGGTGTAGTTTATCCTCGTACCCCACGCAGCCGTGCGCGCTCGATGTCGCCGCCATTAGAGATGTGTGGACTATTGTTTGCTCGTCAAACATTAGTCGGCTATCTTATCGGCGCTGCCGGCGATAGCCTGCGACCCGATTACTGAAATACTTGCCGATGTTGTCTTTACACCTGCAATACGGGGAATGTTTGTTTGTGACAATTTTACACATGATAATGCTTTGAGCTTAAATTACAATACATCGTTACTCACGTTCCCGAAAGGGGCTAGTAGTGCTTGAAAGTTAGTTCTAACTTATTTAAGTAACTTAATTAAACTATCTTTATTTTTCTTTTTTCTTCTATATCTTTTAATATTTTACGTAATATTTTACGACTTATAAGTCTATCGAAGGTCTTTTCTTGTGAGCCATCTTGAGGGGGGGAGGGGGGTAAAATACTAGGTACCTGAATAACGTGTTAGTCAAATATAGTAAGATAGATAATTTGTATATGAACGGAGTAGTGGCTTACCTAGCTAACACCTAGTGTGAAATAATAAAAAGCTTAACCGACGTTTTTTAATCAACCTCCTACATTATTAATCCGGGAAATCGAAAATTTTGGAGAATATCACACGAATTTTATTATATACGGAATTTTAACATAATCAACACAATAAAAGTAAAAAGGTATATGTATCTACTTCCGTCTTATATTCATTAATACAACTGTCGATTTGAAATTGTCGTGGATATGATATTAAATAAGTAGGTATAATCATTACCACGGAAATCTAAGTTACGAGATGCAAATAGGAATAAATAATCATAGTAACTTTGCAGCCAGGCCACATTTTTTTATATGTCACTTCTGTCTACGGAGACTTCTATCTTCCGGTCTATTATAACCTACGCCGTCTACTTCAGAGAGACCGTCTTCTTACCTGACGCACATGTCGAGAAGGTGGGAAGACGAGACGTTATAGTAAATAATAAAAGAATCAGAAAACGGCTCTACGTCCTCGATAATATCTTAAGAATAGCCATAAGCAAAAAAATTGAGATCGTTTTGAACTTTTGATGTTTTGTTAAACAGCAAATGTCTCGAGCACAAGCCTTCTTTAATTATTTTTTTGTACAACAATAAAAATGAAGAATTCTCAACGCCAACAAACATCGAAAAAATAACAAAATACAGAAAAACAAACCAAGTGCGAACTTCTGTTAAGCCATACATTACCGAGATAATCTCCATCAACATATTGGAAAAGTGCGATAATACCAGCATAAAGGCGTGTACATTTCTGATAAATACCTCCTTTTACAATCACCTAGCCTTCGGATTGATTCAGCGTTCGACAAAGACATGTCGCTTATTAAATAAATAATGGAGGTACAAAGCGTTTGCCGTCGGTAGCGCTACAATGGGCAAACAAACTGGGAATTAATTTCTATAAATTCTCGAAACGCCTTCAATTCTTGCAGCAGAATGAAGGGCATAAAGGGCGAGTGTTGAGGCGAAACATAAGCCGATTACTCCGATACACAACAAATACAACCATTTCGATTTTGACATGTGTGTGATCTAATTTTTTTTTGCTATTCGCTACTGCTAGGTTCCGCTGAGATTTTAATCAAATGTGATTTTGTTTGAATCGTAAATTGTACTAGAAATAATATTCATTTGTTAGAGTACAAATGTATACTCACTATAGATATTTAAAATTGAAAAATAAACACATAGCTCTATAATAAAGACAGAGTGGTGATTTAGTTTAAATACTACTACAGTCATCGCATCGATAAAAGCATATTGTATATTAAATAGCCAACAATGGATACTTATGTCGCTGTGAATATTTAACGTATTGTAAGCGATGAAGCTTTTATGGTATAGGTGGAGGGAGGGCAAACTAGCAATCGGAGGCATTTTCATGACTACTGACGCCCACAGACATCCGTAGGTATAGAGACTGCTCTGTCCTTTCTCCTCCCACCTACATGGGATTCCTGCTACTTACACACTGCACGAAACGCGACAGCATAACTCTCACTAAACGCCGGTCTCATGTAAGCGAGAGGTACCTCCCCGGTCGTGCCGGCCCAATTCGGCTGCATGTAAGCATGCAGTGTGACACTACGTCTTACCATATGCGAGATAGTTAAAGTGATATGAATTCGTATTATAAATAGGTAATAGTGTTACATAAAATAACAAAGTATACATATATGCTTTGTTATTTTATATAGCAGTTGTATATAACTGCAATATGTGTGAGAAAAACCAAACCTAGCCATTGAAAGACTGATGATAGTACCTAACCTTGTATTCAGAAGTTTTAATAAACAGCCAACACGTATTTTTCATTAACTTTTAGAAGTCGTTTTTCTTCTTGACTGACGGCTCACGGCTCTACTAAATTCTTTAAATATTTTAAACTCTTAAAGTAACGCACAAAATATATCATGTTTTAGTTTTTATCTACTCACAACAATGCTAATATGTAACATACTAATTCATTCTAAGTATCAATTGTAACATAATTGTTTGTTTAATAAGTCTTTTCCGTTAATTTTTGCTGTGATAAAAATAGGTATTTATACTGTAATTCATGTTAAAAGTGAGTAGCAAAATCAATTTAAGCCTTTAAAATGATTATGCACTATAAACGCTCTTCTCTACAATTATCCGGAAGTTTTTATTCCGCTATACGCATTATACTTGTTTATATTGTATTCGCGAATTGTCATTTTTATAGTCCTACTAATGTTATAAATGAAAAAGTTTTATGTGTGAATGTTATTATTTAACGCAACTTCTAAAGACGTAAGTTTAAATGAAATTTGACTCAGATACACTTTTCATCTTCTATAATTTAATTTGGATAGATATAAGACAGGAAAAATAGCAAGGTACCTATAGCTATTTTGTTCAAATATGTAGTAGGTAATGATAGTGTACCTACTTAGGTTTTTTTTATATGTAGACAGTGTATGTGTTTGACATAATAATATTAACATACTTCTTATTATCTCTTTTAGATAACTTGCATTTCTTTTAGATATCATCTCTTTTAGATAACTCATAAAACGCTTTAAATAAATCTGCACGTATTGGTAATTACTTCAGGGCTGTCAATAAAGTTCCATGTAATTTATTGAACTGTATGTCCACTACTTAGGGAATGGCTCAGTTAAATTCCATCGATTTTCGGAACTCGGAAATATTAAGGGAGGGTCATATCAACGCAGAGTGAACTTCAACCCTATATTCCGGAGATAGGGGTGGAAATGGAGTGTATTATAAAAAATATGAGACAATATTGTTGATGTAAGCGCAATAATGTTATGATGGACGAGCGGTGGTATCTGGTCAGCGCGCAATCGAGCTGAAACATGATAAGACCGGCACACACCGCACATGCAGGCTTTGAGCAGTTTTGTTGGCATTTCTAATGCATTGGAATGCCAAAATTTGCTTTTTCACTTAATAAAAAGATAAGAATCTTAAGAGGCTTACACTTGGCTAAATTAATTAGTAGTCCTAATTAGGATGACTAAATCATTTAGCTTATCAGTCACCAAACTTGCATTTTAATTCGAATACCTACATTTTATAGGATCCTTACTTGCTAAACGCTACATTTCCTAGAAATTAGGTTTCTAAATCATTTACAATTCTGAATTTAGATAAGTGTAGTAATTAGCCGGCGCTAATTTAATTGTTTATTATCATTTCCGTTTCAGAAACAATTTCAAAATAGAATGATTCAATATGCTAGTTATAAGTATTGAAATAAATTGCTTAAAGCTAAAACTCTACTTACGATTTGCCGCCTTTATATTATTTTTAGCGTTTTTCGGACGGCTCTCATCTACAGGTAAGTGTGAGTATGTATTAATGTCATAGACATTTGTAAAATAAAACTTAGGTACTGCAAATACCCTATAGGAGTAGCTATATTTGGAAAATATATGCATAGATGTTTAAACTGTAGAAGTTACTAAGAGATATTAGGCCTAGAGCCATAAGTTGGTAATTTAGAGTCAAAATTTATTATTTATTAATATTTCCGTCGGTACTTGATTTTCAGGAAAGGCAGCGACTCCAGCTTAGATAATAATAAGAACTTTTCATATAATCTAAGGTCTCATCCAGCCACACTCTTAAGATCTTAAGATTAAACTAATCATTATTGGTATCGCACATTACTTCAGGAGCTTATTATGTGTTAAGATAAATACCGGTATTAAATAATGAGGTATTATTCTAGCTCAGCACCCATTGACTTTAAATCGCATAGAATATTTCATAAGAGAACTTTCTTAAACGTTAATAAAATGTGATTAGTTACAATCGTGCGTGGATGTGCGTATCAAAGTAGTGAAGTGTTTGTTGATAGTTACTATCAATGCGATTAGAGCGCGCTCCTAGCGGTTCATAGAAAATTGTGTTTCTGAGAATCTGAGACCCGTGCAATACACGTACAGTTGACACGATAGCTGTAGCTGTTGTGTCCAATGTATAAAATTATATCTTTTAGCTACTTTTAGGGAGTTTTTGTAAATCATAATGCATGCATTACAGCCTAATAAAAATACATAACCTATATTTTTCATTAAATAAAATGTAAAAATAAGATAGATAATTTTACGTACAATGAGTCCACACTTTTTCTTCCGTGCATTCGTTATTACGTCAATTATTATTCACATATTTGGGTTTTAGAATAAATTTACCCAAATGTCACTTATTATAATTACTATAACATAGACTATATCACAAATGTAGGTGAGCGTAGATGTATCATGATCATAGTTTGAAGAAAAACCCTTGTTTTTCGAATTGAAAGTGCTAATGGCGTCTGAAACGCGGTAAAGATGCTAGCTAATGTTATAATAATATTTGAATACGTTTCCATTAATTCGGATGATGACATAAATTCGTTATTTATATATTCCAGTGTTTGCTTTTTATTAGGAAATGGCGGACTGCCAACAGAAACAAACAAAACACATTAACGCATAGTTCTCTTATAATATAATGCAACGTTGTAATATCCGCATGTATTTGTTGATTATTTCATATAAGCGATTTTTAAAGAGTACCTACTTAAGTATCTTGTGAAGGTTTATGTCCAATTTAGGTAGTCAGTAAGAGGTAGTGCCACGCTGCATGCATGCAGACGAATTGGATCGGCACAACCGGGGAGGTACCACTCGCTTACACGATACCGGCGTAAAGAGACAGCTTTACTGTCGCGTTTCATGCGGTATGTAAGTATCTTGTAGCCCATGGTGGAGGGATAATATGCGGATATTAATGGGCGTTGGGAGTCATCAAAGTGACTCTGACTGCTCGTTTGCAACCTTATTTTATAAGTTAGATTAATTTAAAAAAATAAGGTTATGCATCGGCACCGCCCTCAAGCTTAGTTTATTTTTCATGTCATAGCCATGCCTTTATCTGAATTATGATCGCAAAAAGCTTTATGACTGACGTTAGAATGCAATAAAAATGCAACTGTACATGACTGTGTCATAAAAATAATGAACACAGCCGTCATGTAACATGAATGCAACACAATTGTACATGCTAATCCGGTAAGTAAATCAAAGAGCCTGAAGAACGTCGGTGAGAGCTTACAAGGCACGCGCCCGCCATTTGCGGCTAACCCGCCCTCGGAGCCCGCTAATAAACACGTTATGCCTAACGAATATTAATATCTCGCTTCCTTGTTCGTGAAATTGCGAAATATCTTTTGTGTGTTTTACATTGATCGTTAGGTACGACTATTTACTTTATTATTGGTAAAAGAGGTAATGATGGAATAAAGGCCAAAGACAAACTCCGAGTAGGACGTGCCACGTTGGATGCAGCAGAATTGGACCCGCACAACCGGGGAAGTACCTCTTGATTACTTGATACTCGCGTAAAGTGACAGCTGTTCTGTCGCGTTTCGTGCGGTGTGTAAGCAGCCGGCGACCTATGGAGGGCCGAAGAGAAAGGTCAACGCATCTGTATAATTTCCATGCGGAAGTCGTTGGGCGCTTGTAGTCACAAAAATGGCTTCGATTACTCGTTTGCCCCCTTATACCTACTATAAAAAATATTATGAAGTCTTCTTTTTCCGCGATTAAATTGACATCTTTTGATTAAGACTATTGCTTTATTAGGTACTGGTACCGAGGATGAGCAAGACTGGATACTCTCAGATTGATCTGGTACTGTCTGTGTCAAGAGTCTTCGCAATCAGCGTGTAAAAGTTGAAGAAGAAGAGATGTGAAGAAGAAATAGAAAGAAAAGAAGAAGAATCAAGACAAATATGTACTACAACAATACGTCATGTGTTAATATTATTGTTGACGATTTCTTTCATTGATAAAGCTTTTATTTCTTTTTTTTTATAAAGATACCAACTGCGCTCCGCGGTTTCATCTACGTTTCTATCCCGTAGAAATATCGAGATGAAAAATAGATGTTGGCCGATTCCATCTATCTATCTATCTATAGATTTAGCCGTAACTAACACTGTGACACGAGATTTTCTCATATATAGTGGTAGTAGGTACCGTATAATAAATTGCCTTAGTGTAAACTCACGTAATGACAGTAAGGCAAAATAATCTCAGACTAATTGTTCAATGAGTGAGTTCAACTAGTCTTTGTAAGTGTAGGTAGCCACAGTTAATTGAAAAAGCGATAACAAACATCGTCAAGAATACGAACCACTCCGACTATCTAATACAATAGCCCTATTTGGTAACATAGGTACTTAGCATGCCAATACTCAAAGCTCACATACATTTAAAATGTTATTTTTTTAGTATTTCGGCAAAATAAAAAATAAGAATATAATTTGCCACGTAGGCTTTACGTTTAGCTACTGTAAGACATGTACATATTTTATTTGTTTATTTTTTCAATTAAATTTTTTAATATTTGGCTAAAAACGATAAAGATCAGTTAATTCACTGAAAATTAATTGTGAATTAAACTCCTTAAAAAACGATATGAGGCCCTTGATGACAAAAACAAACAGTAACGGTGTGAGTAACGCTGTGCCGCGCTTACATACTTTGCCCATGTTTTATTTCAGAATCGTTTTCGTTGGAGTACAGTGACGCACACAATTCATGTATATGTATATTGTTTACAGTTGCGTCACAGCTACCAAAAATTGGCTGCTCAATTTGTCCACGCGTTAACTTAAAAAATTCGAGATTTTTGAATTCTTCAAATTATTTTTATTCGATAACATGAATTTTGTAAATTCTAACATTGACATTTAGATATGTATACTCGTGAATATCACGATGATACCTGTCATAAAAAATAAGGTTAATTAAACATATTATATTTTAATTAACTATATTTTTTTATCAATATACAATCATATTCATTTACTGCAAATAATAGTGTCAGTCCTGATTCTACTATTAGTCATAAAAGGCGTGTAATCTATGATAACAACACGTCGTATGTATGCATTTTGTTATGTTACGCTTATTTAAAAAATGTTACTTTATGTCGTACATTACAATTTAATCTTAATATTACCTACCAAAGC